>JAYMSP010002717.1:0-22809 GCA_036897095.1 Plantago elongata
GGAGATCGTCGATGGGGTCGGGGTCTTGATGGACCAATTTGCTAGTCTTGTTGGAAGAGCGAATTTTGGTCATTACAAAAATCACTCAGTATACTCTTGGAATAATCGACTTGATGAGTGGAAGATTCATATATAATCCAAGAGATGCGTTTCCGCTACTCGGACTTCTGGTTTACCAAAAGAGTTAAAATATATTTAAGCTCTTAATTCGAGTCGTATGCCTGATTTATTTCATACACAGTAGCATCCATAAGCAGAAGGTTGAAAAACACCATTCCGAGTGAAAATTTATCAGAAGCTTGGGTCATAAGGTTCTTTGAGAGTTTCCGATGGACATAAAGAATTTTGTCCTGTTCAATTGAATCTTACACTCTATTTTCCACTCTTATTGATATAAAACAAATGATACTATTTGGTAATAGAGTAGTATATAAAACAATGTGTAATTTCATACCTAGTCCGAAGTCTGCTATTTTAGCGTTGTAATCGAACTCTGTAAGAATATTCTGAATAGATTTAATTTCTATATTTAATCAAAATAAATAGTTAAAATTTTAATTTAGAGCATGTCTTCAGGCATGAAGCCTGCTTACATGACTATAGAAAAACTCAATTTTTAACATCATAATTTTGTACCCTACGATATAACTAAATAATATTTAAAACATAAAATATAAAAAAGTTTTGCCTTAAGTAATAAATTAACATTTAAAAACAAAGTGCAAATTAAACATAAAACTGATTTTAGTGTCTTATTTTTAAATATTATATCATAATCCAAAGTATGTGTAGGGATTAGTTGGTGTGTGGATGGTGTAATGTCGTTTAAAGTTTGATTATTTTTTCATACAATACATATTTAATTTATAGTGAATTTATTGTGACTATTGCACAAAATAAAAAGAAATATTTAAGTGAAAAAATAATATTTTAATTTTAATATATGTAAATAATTTAGTTATAGATTTATAATGCTTGACATGCAAAGATTTACA
Source organism: Plantago elongata (assembly GCA_036897095.1). Classification (NCBI taxonomy): domain Eukaryota; kingdom Viridiplantae; phylum Streptophyta; class Magnoliopsida; order Lamiales; family Plantaginaceae; genus Plantago; species Plantago elongata. The sequence goes on from JAYMSP010002717.1 coordinate 996, forward strand.
TATAATATGTCTCAATTAATGCAAGAGAGTTATTATCATTTAACGTTTTAGATCATCATATAAAAACTAAATTAAATTTTATAGAAACATAATGAATACAACTGATGAAAAATACATATGTTTAACAAGTACTACAAGCCAATGAGTCCTAGCTCAATTGTTAGACTGAGGTGCCATGATCCTAAAGGTCATGGGTTCGATTTGTATTTTAGTGTATTTGAGTAATGACTATGTAATGATTGATTTGCGAATTATTCGAGTAGATTCGGTGTAATATGTCTAATGATTGATTTGTGAATTATTTGAGTAGATTTCATGTAATATGTCTGTGATAGAGAGATTCTTTTTTTTTTTTTTTGAAACAACGAAAGGTGACTCAAACCCCTGACCTATTGGTTGGAGTTGAAGTGTTTTACCAAATGAGTTGTGCTTCGTTGTTTGTGATATCACGATTCTAATATTTATATTCTCTCAAAAAAAAAATGATTACTACACAATTTAAACAAAACCTATAAATCTAATTGATGTTATAAAATGGAACACTAATATTAGTGGACCAAATTTTCATTTTTCCTTTTTACTATTTATTTTAATATCCCTTTTCCTTGCTGAAAAATATTAAATAATTTAATAATCTTATAAAAAATCTCACTATGCTAATATTTTTACGATAATTTAAATTATGAAATTAATTTTTTTATAACCAGGCTAGCAAAAATGATCAAAACAACCAGACGAAGCAAAAATAAAAACTATACTCTATCGTAACATGAGCAGGGTGTAATACTTGCGTAAACTCCTATATATCCTACCAACATCTATTGATAATCGTGTTGACTATACTCTCATTAAGTCTCGCATTTGTCAGTTTCTGCTGAAACACAACATGATTCCTTTTCATCCATATAGCATAAACAGTCTCTGTAAAAGCGCACCGGAGCACCTTCTTTTGCCATTTATTATTCCGTATATGCAGACGTAGCCACTTGACCTCCTCATCCCACGGGGCAAGGTGCATGCTGAACTCCCATCCATCGCAGGACACGGGTCCAGACCTGACTCGAAAATTGACACTGAAAGAAAATATTTTCCATCGACAACACAAAAAGAACAAGTTGCGGGCACATTTAGGTTCCATCTACTCATCCTATCTTTAGTAGCCAACCGCTTGTGAAGACCTATCCACGTACAACAAATAGCTCAAGGTTGTGTCTTGTTGTCGAACCACCACTTCTTCCAAGGGACATCTACTTTTACACCCCGAATCTCTTCATATAACGCCTGACTCTAGAAATGGCCGGCAACCCACATTCCAACCCAAGCTGCCGATTGCCTAATCATCCGATGGTTCTTCATTATCACCTTCAAGATCCAAGAGGCATCCAAAGGAAGTTCCACATCCATCACCAACAAGAATGATTCTGATCAACCACCAATGTTGCACCAACTGTCTCAACAATAAACACACAAACACTTGGTGAGTAGAAAATAATGACAACATAAAATAGAGTACAATCAACCAAAGAATAATGAATTTACGTGGTTCAACAATGCGTACATCAACGAGATTAACCATATATTCTTATTGATCACAATGCTTACAAGATTATAAAACAAACCCTCACAATCTACAAGTTGCAGATTTGTCAATCTAAGCTCTAGTTCACCCTCTCTCTATTCTATGTTGAATTGGAGAAGAAAGCTAACTGTTTATGTGTATGGAAGAGAGAAAAATACAACTGCAATCTACAATGCTCAACTCTTGATTAATTCGGTTCAATGACTACCAATGATCTATTTATAAACCATGCTCCAGCTAACTGAGAAACTGTTATACCAACTTTTATAGTAACATTGACGGTTTTCTTTTCCTTCTCTAATTATACCTCAGCCCTTGGATTATAACTGTCTTGATCATATCCGTTCATCTCTAATTCCATTTGATTGCTTCATCATATCACATGCCATTAGGGGTGACCAAAAAAACCGAAAATCCTATCCGATCCGATCTGATCCGCTATATTTGGATCGGATTTCGGGTTGGCATTTTCTAATTTTTGAATTTTGGATCGGGTCGGATTAAATTCGTCGGATTTTCGGATAATCCGAATTTAATCAGAAATAAAAAATAAAATAAAACCCCCCCAAGCCAAAAACGTTTTAAGGCTAGTAGCAACTTTGACTAAACTTGGTCACTGAATATGTAAACCCAAACCCTACATCTCACAGTCATTCTCCCAATTTTCAGAGGAGACTGAAAATTCTTCAGTCATTTGACCTAACTCATCGATTTTGCTTTCTCTCTTTCATTCTTCTCATTGATTCGTATTAATTCTTCAGTCATTTGATCAAATAGACTCTCCTCACAGCCTCACTCATTCACAGCGGCACAGCGCCGTCATTGGTTTCGTCTCCTCTCTCGGACGATCGGCGTCATCGGTTTTGTTGGGACAGGCACATCGACGTCATCGGTTTTGTCTCTCCTCTCTTGGTTTCGTCAATTAGATTCCGCCGTAGCTACAAAGTAGTTTGAGGGTTTTGGGTTTTTGTGAATTGGAATCCATTTTTTATTATGAGTGTTTTTGGTGATTTTGAGAAGGAGTTGTTAATTTTTGGATTAATCCGAAAAAACCCGACCCGGGACGGATTAATCCGAATTCGATCCGAACAATTCGGATCGGATTATGGATCGACCCTCAGTTGGTCCGAAACTTCGGATTAATCCAAAGTTCGGATCGGATTAATCCGAATGGTAACCCTTACGCATATGTCACAAGCCAATCAATGAATGACACATCACTTGATTAATGTGAAATCCGTAAATAACAACTCATCTCTTCCAGCCAATTTGCCTATCCACCGTCTATTTGACTGTTAGATGTAACATTCATTCTCTTCTTCATATTGACTAATTTGAGTGTCAATTTTTCTAGTATATAATTATTGAAATGTCACAAAGACCTACTATTTAAAAAGTGAGAATATTGAAAATATAAAATGTGAAAATTTAAAGAGCTATTGTATAAATAATGTATGATATGTTTAATAAAAGTTGTCTCGGACTCCAATAGCCAGGGTTAAACCCTTGATTTCATCAGGGAAGCCGCTGAGTTTACGTTTCTTCATCTTCTTCACATACCCATACGTCGACTTTCTCCCTCACTGGCCGGCTAGACTGGTAAGAACAATCAGTCGCCTCATTAGATAATCATATTCGTCTCTTCTCCATTACTTTGTGTCTTTCAATTTCGAAACTAATTTAGAATTAGGTCTCAAACCAATTCCTCTTCTCTCTACTTTTACAGAACCTGCCGCTTCTTCCTCTTCTACCCTAGGTTTACTTTAATGCAATAAAGATTTGATTTTGCTCAAAGATTCGATTTTGCTCAGCTTATGCTCATGAATAAACTTTCTGTAAATAATTGAGCTCTGTTTTTTGTTTTTTTGCCTTTGGCTGTCAAATTTCAGCTTCAGTTTCATCCTCAAAATGTCGTCTCTGAGGAATGCTTTACCGCGAAGAGCTCACAAAGAGCGAGCTCAGCCGTGAGTTTTCTTTCTTGAATTACTTTCGCTGTTTATGTTTTTTTTTTTTGGTTTTCATCTTATTTCATTAATTGATTAATACTACTGCATTTTTCATCAGTCACTCGAGACAAAAATTTGGGCTTCTTGAGAAGCACAAGGACTATGTCCAACGTGCTCGAGCATATCACCAGAAGGAGCAGACTATACAGGTTATAAAACATCTATCCCACTGTCAATTTTGTTTCTTGCCCCAGGCTGCAATTGTGAGTTTGTGACGCTATCTATCCGGTGTTCTGAAATTTGATAACTTGTGTATTACAGAAACTCAAGGAACTTGCTGCAAATAGGAATCCTGATGAGTTTAACTTTAAGATGATTAATACGAAAACGATTGATGGTGTTCATAGATCAGGGTAAGGTTAAATGGATTTGAATTTTCAATGGGATATGTATGTTGTTATGGTCCTGACAGTTGAGTTTTCTATATGGATGAAGGAGCGTTGCAAATAAGTACACTAGCGATGAGCTTATGTTAATGAAGACACAAGACATTGGTTATATATCGCAGAAACTTCAGGCTGAAAAGAAGGTTTGAGACTTGAGTTGTCTTTTAGTTGTGGTTTGAAAATGTCTGAGCTAGTATTATTGACCCGGAGGTTTGTTTATATGATGCTGCAGAAAATTGAGAGGCTGAGAAGTATGCTGCATTCTCTTGACAACCAGTCGTCAAACAAACATGTCTATTATGCTGAAGACAGGTGAGTTGATTTAGTGGTTAGATAGAAATGTTGAGGGTCTGAAACTTGTTTCCATATTCCATATCCTACAGTCTGATGTGTTAATGAGCAACCAACAGAACCCTCGCATTAGTATAAAATAAAAACGAGGCCTTTCCCTTCACAGCTAAATATTGAAAATATTTTATAACAGGAACTGCAAGTTTAAAATGATAGGCGGGTAACTTTGCAACTAATATGTTTTCTTCTTCCCCATTAGAGACTGGTGCTGTTTTATGTCTTTTAGATTTGAAATCCATTTGTATATGATGCGTTATGTTTTCTTATGTTCTTTCATCGAACTATTGCTGTCCTGTGTGGAAGTGTTCTTTATAGTTACCCAGTCTGTTTAGTGTGGTAGTTCTCCTCCTCAATAAGATCTCATGCTTTTACAGAAGAGTTGCATAGGAACGACATTAGCAGTCTTATTCTTACGTCACATTTTATATTTGTACATAACTAGGGAGGAAGCAAAAGAAATACGATCAAAGGTGACAAGGCAAGAGAAAACATCTTCTCCCGAGGATCTGCCTGAAGATATTAAAAGGTAATTAGTGAGTTTCAACTGCATTTTGTTGTTCTATTGTAGAAATTATCAACCTATAAGTCTGGACATAGATTTAGTTGCAAGAAAAAAAAGGATACTAGGTTTTGCTACAAAAACCTCCACTGAATAATCAACAGATTCACAAACCTGAGCCTATGACCCCTGTCGTTCAACTTTTATTACGGAAACTTGGTCACCCGTTAAGCTGTTGCTGGCATATTCAAACTCAACCCAAACTTCCAAACCCCTAACGACATCATAAATAGACACTCACCTCTCCAACGCAAGCAATACAATTTTCATGGAAAAAGTCTTTTCTGTTTTTAAAATAAGTATGTCCAGTAGGGAACTTATCTATGTAATTTATCGATTATATAGGGGTGGTTTGTGTAATTATGTTCATGATGTCTTGTTCCCTCTTTGGATCATTTTTGCTTGAACGAACATGTCATCATGCTGTTAAACATTTCATATATATTATATAGGAAGATGGCTTCATCTTATAGAGAGCTGGTAACAAGAGAAAGCAGAGTAGCGGAACTTGAAAGAATATACATGGAAATGTCGATGCAGAAAGAGTTTCAGGTAAGTGTTTTTCTTAAAAGTAAATGGAGTCTGTTTTATGTTTTTGTTGCCATGCAGTAATAACATGCATGCATTTTGTTTCCTTTCTCTTTTACTTTGTTGGGGCAGAAAAAAGGCCGGAAGCGTAAACTTCGTGAAGATGAAATCACATCCCCCACCTCCGGACCTGTCTACAAATGGAGACAGGAACGGAAACGTTAAGGAAAAAGTTGTAAGATTTGGAAATAGTTACCTTGGAATTGTGCAAGTGCATTTGGCCTATTCTCCTATTGCAAATGGATCCGGTACAACTGCCACAAAAGGATAGTTTCCGAGAGTTATCACATGAAACTTTTGAGTAATTTTATTAGGCAAGAATGTTGTGAAATTGTGTATTAGATGCATATTTTACTGTGTTCTTTAGTGATCCCATCTCTATCTTATACTATGTAAAATAGGTGTGTTATTGACTGCTAATAGATTGCTCGGATCTCATCTATTTGTTAGAATTTTGCACACTGCTCTAATGGAATATGCGTGGCTTTCCTTGCAAACTTTTTGATTAGCCCCATGCCATGTTAATGTTCTCGTTGATGTCTTTTGTTACCTTAAAATATGTGAAGTGTTATGGATAAATGTAGTGGATCTTCCTTCATATACTCTTAGGCCGTTATCTACCTTACCCTCTGTTTGTACTTTTATTGCACACAACTTACAAGGAAGAATGAACTCTTCATTCTTATATTATACTATATATTTTCTTTATATTCTTCTCTCTTTTTCTCTTAATACATTATCAGCACGATAGTGCTCAACCAACTGATAGAAAATACGATTAAAAAAGAAGCTAGAAGAAGAAGAGGGTTCCATATAATAGATTCTTATTACATCATCCCTCCACCTCTCAATTTTATATACTACATTGATTCATTTTATTATTTTGTTGTTTGAGATTATATTCTAATAAGTTCTTTCTTCTTGTAGTATATTCTAAAGATGCTTGAAAGAACATTGGACGATGGTATATCCATGACATACTAAGATAATAGCAAAATATTTTGATAGGAGATGTCATGTGTGTCAGTATGATTACTTACAAGTTTCGAGTCATGAAGCTTACAAACGAATGATGCTATCAATGGAGCTACAATCCTTTGAAAAGATAATACTACTACTTATAATATTTGAAGATAAGTGCTATTTTGTTTATAATTTACTTCCTTGAAGATTCTTTTTCTCATCATATGGTAGTATCTAACTGGTATTATCTAACTACTCTATAATTTTATTGTTAATGGTGAATAATATCCAAACTTAAGTTTTGGAAGAAACTTTTCAAGTGGTGATAAAATGTAAAATCATATTTTTCGAAGCGAATATGTGATAAAGGAATAAAGCCAAGATAAGGCATATGCGATATATTTGTTCACCGTCCTCGATGGAAACTTAAAACGTTGAATAACTTACCATCAAAGATCCGCAGATCTTAATTCTTATTAAATAACCACAAAAAGTGGTACAATGATTGATGGTTGCTAAAATATATATGTCCATAGACATATTAATGGACCATGATAAATCCATCAACAAATGGTTCAATATTCTAGCTTTGATTAGCTGGACAAAAGATGTTGTGTGCACCTTATTAATCGATATAATTGAGGGTGATGTAAATAAAGTATGAATATCCAACCGGCTAGTTGGATATTTGAAAATCACATATGTTGTGAGATAGTAATGATGATGATATGCTAGAAAAGCATACACTATTTTCAATCTCTCGAATATGCTATACGGTAGCAATATTATATATAAAATAAAAGGCAGGCTTCATTGCTTAAGGTAAATATGTCAACATACGAGGCAATTGAAGTCAAAATATGCTTGATGTAGGTGTTGGATGATATTGCACATGCACATCGCATATTCAATAATGTCAATTTAATTTGACTAGTCCATGAAACATATGATAGATATCATTTTTAAAGTTTGGCATGAACGGTTGGCCATACCGGTATCAATGATTACCAGCATTCATTTAATGAATTCATATGCTACTTGCTCTAAAGGTAAATTTATTTACAAAATCATCATTTGAAAAGGTTGGTCATAAAAGTTCTTCTCTATAAAGAATTCATTGGGACATGATCAATATGAAAACTCATTTTGAGGGGAGCATTATATTCCAAATGCTCAAGTTTATATCTATCCTCCACAGATGAATTATGACGTGATTGCATAACGAAAGTGTATGACTTGATTTCATCATCATACAAGAGTGTGTACTCTCACGAGACTTTGCTCGATCATTGACATATATATAAGACTGAATTCCTTAAGGAATTGATATGATTAGTCTTGCCAATTACGAAAGGCATATCAACTATGTCAAAATGTCACTTTATTGAAAGGCCAAATCTAAGTGATGTTTGAGAGATATATCTCAATGTGACAAATTAGGCCATCAAGGTATAAGTACCCGTTGTAAAACGCGAAATTTCCACATGATATGTGTTGAAAGCTTTCTCATGTTGTAATTATTATTATGGCATGACACAAAACTAAGATTAAGCATGGAAATGAAGATCTTGAAATTAACAAAAGTCACACTTTTAAAGTTGACAACTATCGATGTATACGTGGACTTTACCCACAAGTAAGATCTTCAATTTGAGGGCAAATTTATTTTCAGTTCAAGAAAATTCAACTGTACAAATATATTGACTCCCTATCATATTGTTCTCCACAGAGAACTAATACTTGAAGCATACATAAGTTGTATGCATACATCGATTTCTAAGCTGGTAATTATATTTTATTGAGCCATAATTTCCCAGCTCAGGGGAGGAATAACATGAATAAGCTGGTAAAAATAATTTCGTAAAGCGAATTTATCTCATATTTGAAAGTTCAAACTCGAACTAAAGATCCAGCTTCATGTTACTATATCAAGATATGTTCAAACATGAAATTTTATGATTTGAATGCTAACCCACTATGACCTATTTTGAGGCGTACAGAGTTACATATCAATTATAGAATGACATGTGATGGACATTGAGATATCTTGCCTATTATACTAATGATTCATACACCTTAGTGAATTACGGTTCCACTACAATACAATACAAGCAAATGACAAGATAAGACAGTTGGTACTCATAAAGAGTAATGGATGCCATAGAATGCATATATATCTGAACTATAATATTGGACTATGTGAAACAAAATGGTATCTACAAAAATATTTAGATATCAATTATTAAGTACTTAAGTGAAAAATCAAAGAAAGAGATTTGAAATACTTGTATAGATGAAACCGAGAAATGAATAAGCATATGCAAAATTCAATGGATATGATATATTGGACATGTAAATGGGGATCTTACATGTGAGTCCATTCAATGAAATCATGATGATGAAAATGAGCTCATGGACCTGAAGTCCTAATGATTAAATGAATTCGAAAAACCGACAGGTTTTGACTTGCAAGTAATATATTTTAAGAAATTTCAATGAGGGAAGATATAATCTCCAACAATTAGTCTCAAGGAGACTGAAAGTACCATGCTAGCAAACATGAATTGAATGAATAAAGTTCTTGAGGAACTAATATTTCATATGTGAAACCTCTATACTCATATAATAATCAACTTTATGTTGATAAAATACTAAATGACATTCATCGTAGTAAACTATTGAAATATGAGTTGAAATTATTAATACTCATGAAAAGTAATATTGGTTACACAAATGCTGGCTCAACCTGAAGTTTGAGCATATCAAGGAGATAATGACTAAAAAATCATTGAGTACTTTTGCGCATCATATGAGCAATTGTTGCACTCTTTTTCCCCTCGACTGAGTTTTTATCGCATCGAATTTTTCCTAGCAAGGTTTTTAACCAGGCAACATTATAAGCGAATATAATTATCTCCACCTACATATCATTGGTACATGTGATAAAGATAAGGTCATGAGACTTATATGTCCAACCTTACAATATTACGGAGTGGTGTTATGAACATTGAAACTAGATGATGTTCCAAGTGTTGACAAGTTCTTCCACATGAAGGCGAGTTACATATTACAGAAGTTCTTCTCCGCCATCATCTATGAGAAGAAGATTCCATTCAAGTATAAAGGATTTGAAGATTTGCTCACCAAATCATATAAGACGTTATCATTCAAGAAGTTGATCCAGAGGATTGGATTTGCAGTTATTTAAAGAAGTAAAACGATGCATTGGTCAGGGGAGTTGGATACGCACTGCACTCTTTTTCCTTTGACAAAGTTTTTGTCCCACTGAATTTTTCATAACAAGATTTTTAATGAGGCAGTATATCTATCGCGTACCAACATCACCAACTATTGTTCATTCAAGGGGAGTGTTATTGATAAATGTAAATTAGTTGTACTAGTTAATGGATGATTAAGGAGTTTAATGATGTTAATGGTTAGTTGAGTAGTGAATATCCCTTCATATACTCTTAGGTCCTTGATCTACCTTTACTCCTGTATAAATACCCTCTGCTTGTACTCATTATACACAACTTACAAGGAAGAATGAACTCTCCATTCTCTCTATTACTCTATATCTCTTCATGCCCTTCTCTCTTTTTCTCTTAATATAAAGTATATTATAATAAGCACCTAACATATTGTTCATGAAAATCCTTGAGTTGAGAGCCCGTTCTATGAGTGTTAATATTTTAGAAAGTAAAAAAAAAGAATAAATCTACATAGATGAACAAAAAAAAAAGTACAAACTCTGAATTACCCTTTTCAAACTGTTTTGTAAGTAAAACTGAGGCTTCTTCTTGACGTGATCCCATCTCACGATAGACGGCTAATCGCGCCAAGGTATTTTTGATTTTAGGGCGTGATAGATGCTGCATATTTGCAGGAATGTCAAGAAAAATTCACTTGCTAATAGTTTATTAAATGTCCTTGTAAGACGAGCTGCATCAACTCGTCATGGGCTTCTGATGCGATGCGGCTCAGGTAATGTGTCATGGGCGCGTCATCTCAACCCCCCGTAATTGAATGACGGGAGAACAAAAGGGAGAAGCGGCCAAGTGGCTGCTGCCACCCTTCTCCTTTTTAAAAAAAAAATTTATTTTCTCTTGTCTCATTTCGAACGCGAATAACTCAAAAAATAAAAATATAAAAAATAAAAAAAGTCAACGACTTTATCTCTTCGAGACCTACAAATAGAAACCGCTCTTGATAATGTTTGGATAATTCCATCTCGAACTAAATTTTTCACTTAATAAACTTAAAATCCTAAAACAACTTCTAAAAATATAATTTTATTAATTTCAAATTTCAAGCACTCTTATCATATATTATATATGTTTTTAAAAAAAATAAAAAAAATAAATTTTATTTTAAATTTTATGACGACACTATGATGCGTCACCAATGCGGCAAAATCTTGTCACCAGCCGATAACGCGTCACGGACTCGTCACCAATGCGAGTGGTCTAACTGAGCTAACCTATGTGTTATCGAGTGAGAAAAATGCCAGGATTTTTCTAGCTGTCAATGGGGATTTAAATCAATTGATATGTGGTGTGGTGCAAGTATATGAGGCTAAATGTCTTTTTCACCAAAATGTTTTGGCAGTTTTGCTGAAAACTTTAGTCACCTAACTTCTACTTTAGTTGTAAAGATGTATGTATTTCAATTCTTGGTAGACCTTGTATATGTCTAGTTGCTTCATTATTTACTTTGAATGAAAATTGTTATCTTTGTTAAAGAAAAGAAAGAAAGTGTATTATGTTTTTTTGGATTTGCTTAATATTTTGACATATTATTTCAGTATCTACAATAATAATCCAATAAACAACTAAAGAAAGAAAAATTCCCACAACCACTCCCACAGTTGCATATTTTGTTCATGGAACTCGTTGTGAGACGACTACCCCATTTTCATGGTAGTGCATATTGGATGGTCTAAGTTAAAACATGTGACCATTGTGATTTATAAAGTTAAATTTCACGTTGATTTATTAAAGTTCAAGAAAGAAGAAGAAGCGAATTATTAGATTTACCAATACAATTGAACAAGATAAAACTTGGACCTTAAAGAAAGAGATGGTATTAATGATTCAAAAAAATGAAAAAAGAAAAAAAATAAGAAGGGAAGCATACAATCTTGATAAGCCTTGATTGGACATGTAAACGATTTGAACTGTAGAAGTAGTTGAATACGACAAAGGAAAATAACTCTAATCCAAATTAAACAAACATAAAACAAATTGTACGAGATTCATCATATGTAAATGAGTACATTTTATGCAATAACCAACAAATCAGTTACATAAAAATACTTGAAAGTTCAATATTTTTCCTCTTATAATAATCAAAATCCCCATGGTGAATCTTGAGCTGCTTCAACCACGAGTCAGCTGCAGAGTGAAGATCGATAAGTTTTTGATAGTCACATGCATCTCCATTGATCCAGATATCACCAGACATCTTCAAGGTTGATAGTCCAAATGGTGGGAGTGAAATTATCTTTGACTTGTTTTCAGAGTTTTGTTTTGTGAAAAGGCTGCTTCCTTGATGGTCTAAGAGTAAACAAACATAATTAATGTTAATTTGTTTATACAATTTTCTCTCCAGTAACTTATTTTGATATTTTACATTTTTCACTAAAAATATGCACGCAAATGTATACCCGTGGGTGCAAAATATTTTTGTCATAATAAATAATAATCTCCTTTATTAATATATACTCGCCGTCCCCTATTAACTTCACATTTTTCATATTGGTCTATCTCAAACTCAATTTGTCTCCTTACATTGAATATCGCTCTCCTACTTTATGCATTTCATCTCATACTTTATTCACATCTCTTCTACTTAATTTACTCTCCTCATACTTTATTGTCTTTTTTCCTTCATTATCTCTTTCAATACATGATGCATTTTAGGTAATATAGATAATAAAAATCTTTCACTACATCATGCATTTTAGATTAATTTATTTGGTTATAATCTTCAGAAGGATCTCGTCATCGATATTTGAGCAACACTAGACGACTAATACTTTACAATATGAGAAATGGAAAAAACAATACGTTACTTGATATATTTACAATTCGAATTTTTATGTTTTTGTCAAAAGTTCAATTTAATCCTATATAATGCAAAAGATCAAGTTTTATGTAATAACCATGACAAAAACATTAATATCAATATGTTTACAATCATTTTTCTTCGTTGTATGATTATGTAATTAATATATCTTATAGAAAAGAATACCATATATTTTACATATTAAAGTAGTATGATGTTTTAGATAATTTTAGTAGCTCAACTATTACATATTAAAGTGATCTATCTTTTTCAGTATAACTTTGTGCATAAACACGTATTAAACAATTAGCTATTGAATCCTTACCCATCTATTAAAACACGAACCTATCAATAAAAAGAGAATACGTTCAATTCAGTAGTCTTACTTCACTAAAATAAAGTTCTATAACAACTCATATTAAATAATTGTAACATTAACCATATACTACTTGTGCATTATAGAATATTTTTTAATTACCCAATCTAGATATACATACCTTGAAAATGCGACGATAATGTATGATAGGTGAGAAAGTGCGTTGAAAAATCTTCCACCTTTCTTTTTAAAGGTATGTGATATATAGGATTCCTGATCCACAAGAAGAAAATTGTCAAGGTTATATACTATTATCACATATCAATTATATATGAACATATAATGTAAGAACTTATACTGTTTATTGAATTTTTTTTATGAATTTATATTAATTTTTATATAGTTTGCCGGTCTAGTATTAATTGTTTTAAAATTAATTTTCAGATTATTAGGCCCGAGCGCATACTAATTATTATATAAATAATGAACCCTTTATTAGTCCAAAAATGAGCCGTCTTCTTTCTCTCATAATTATTGCTGGTCATGAAAATTTGTTGGTGAGTTAATTCTCTTGTAAGATATTACATGTTGTTCCTTTTTCTAAACATGTTGCATGTTTTCATGTACCTCAAGCCTTACTCAGTATCATTACAGCCTAACCAATTCATATCCATTACCGATTTATATTAACCTATTAATGTTCTTTGGATTCTTACATCAATTTGTTGAATTTTGGAGATTCAAGTCGCAAGAGTGGAGCTTTTTGTGATCTAGCTAGCTCGGTTTAAGGTCGATTCAAGTCGACCTTGAGAGAAGGAGATTTCTCTAAACTTTTACTTCTATTATTTGTATACCCCGTGTGTGTGTGTGTGTGTGTGTGAATTCCCTAATAATATATTCATGATGCATGCGATGCGTTAAAAATGAGCTTATGTTACATGGAAGTAAAGTATATTTTGAGTTCACAATCTTACCTACGAATTATGGGGTTGTCTTTTAAAGTGATTACATCTGATTTATGAACTACTTCTTTCTATATGAAGTATTCTTTTAGAAGTGAACTTTATGTTATGTTCTATCATGTGCCACCAGACTTATACTAGTGCCCATAATGTGACTTTGTCCAAGCTAAATAAATTCTGATACTACTATCATGTTACAAGTACTCAGTGAAACTATTTTCTGGTTATATGTTCCAATAATGTGTGTATATATACATGTATGTTTTACTACCCGATTTGATCCTGTAGAAGCTGCTTGAGAAGGCACTTACACTTTTTTTTCAGTTGAGTAAGTAACTGAAATTTTTAGGAGGTTGTTAGTGAAATCAAGTCAGGTTAGAGCAACTAGTAGTGTCAAATGAATGCTTTGTATCTCTAGTTTTAATCTTTAACTAATGCATTATTAAGGTTAATAGATTGTAATTTATTGTTTTTCAGTTTTAGTTTGTATTTTGTTGTACCAATATTTCAAATATTTTTGTAATTAAATTGAGGCTTCGTTTTGGCGTGAATCATCTTATGATAGACGGTCGATCGCTTCAAATGATTCGATTTTGTAGCGTGACATACAAACCAGTGTAATCAAATTCAAAAGACATAGTCTTGATATGTGCAATTTCTATTTGTCAATAGCAAATAATTTACAAGCACCATCAATACATTTTGTAAATTTAATTATATAACTAAGGAAATATTTTATTAGGTGTAAGTTTTCTCATTATTGCAAGAGTTGATCACTACAAGAATAAGAGTAGATCCTTATATGCTCATACTTGGTACTTCATATATTTTGGACATAAATGAAAAAAAAGAGAAAAAGATAAAGTGAGGTCTAAAATGTGTGGTATGATAAAAGACCATAGATATTTAATATATACTCCCCCCTTTCTAGAATAAATGTTCATTTGCTTTTGGGCACGGAGTTTAATATGCTGTGTAAAATGTTAGGAACAAATGCATATGAGTTGTAAATAGGTTGAAAATGTTGCCAAAAATAAAAATAAGATATTTGTAAGGGGACATATATAAATGGAATGTAGTACATTTGTTCTGGAACAGAGGGATTATATGTTAAGTTATTGTCAGTATGATAGCCTATCTTCACTTAATTAGTATTTGAAGGTCTTATTAGTGCATTAGTTATATCTTCCCTAATGTCAAATAATTTTTCAAAACTCTTATGTATGGATGTTGTAATCTAACACGGTCATATCTAACACAGTTAACAATTAAGTTATTCTTAGATGGTGGTTTGCATTCTAACATTTGGAGATACAAATGGTGTAACTTCAATTGAGGAAAGATTTATCCGGAACATCCAAAATACTTGAAATATGATTTAATTGAGAGCGAGAGTAGCTAATTAAGAAATTCAAATAATGGAGCATTGAGTTGACTTCTTGTCAAATATTCAATTGGTTTATAATTATGTTCTAGTAACAATATGAGTTGAATACCATGTGTGTTTACGTGCATGTGCTTGTGTACTATTATATGTTCCTTTAATAACACAAACTTGCATATAGAGGTATGTAAAATCCTAGTTATTAAAAAGGAAAACAAACAAACATAATCTGAACTTCAATATAAGAGAATACTATACCATGAAAATTGTAAAATATGATAACACATATATGCAACAATAAAAATAGGTATACGCACCAGACAATAGAAACCCAACTTGCTGGAGATAAGTCGGTGTTTCTTAGTGAGTTCAACCCCGGATATTGTTCTATGAATTCAGCCATCTATGGTTTAAAACATAGTTATATGAGTCATATATACAAGTAAGTGTAAATAATTAAAACATTACAAACTAAAAGTGTCTTTCGTGTATGCATTTATGTAAAATAATGTACTAATCCTAATTAATGCTTACAAATGTTGCACCACAATTCTGCCATGTGTTCTATAGGTTTTTTTCTATCTTACGTCATGTTGCACTACCTCTTGGTACTTTAATGTATTGTATTGTATTGTATACCATTTAATGCTTATGGTACAACCTTTAAAACACCGGGAGGTAGTGCATCATATTGTAGGGAAGATAAATCGTGTTCTATATGATACTTCGTACAAGTATATAACCTGTTAAGCTATAAAGAGTTAATTAATACTGTGAGATTTGACATATAGTAATAGACTAATAGTAATATACTGTCAATTTTAAATGCTCAAGAAGTTATAATAATCATTGTCATTTCTAATTACCTTATCTATAAAAGGAACCCTCCAATACGGAGATAGAGTTTCATCATAATGGAAGTATGAATTTTCTTGAGGATCCAACCTTCTTATCTCATGCAGAGGTTCATTAATATTGGTTGCATCTCCAAACAATTCTTTGCTGCAATTATTACCAAATAGAAATGCGAAGTACTTCATCTTAACGTCATAAAAAGATATAATAATAAAAGATTAATTTTGAGTAATGTTAAATGAGATATAACAATATCATGAATATCGATTGACGATAAATATTTTCAATGTTTTGCAATAAATGAAGGCTAGCTAACCTTTTCGTGTAGATATGGATAGCAGATAGATGTGGGGTATAGTACTGACAAGTACTTTCAAAGCCGTTAAGGACCACGGGAACGCCTAAACCATATACACTCGATCGTTGGTATGATTTCCAAAGATCACCAAGGTAAAAGTACTCAACATCTTCCCCAAGTTCGGACTCTTGCAATCCCTATAACATTGTGGATAATCAAACCAAACTAATAAATAAATTTAATAACTAGATTTATTTCAATGAATAAGGAAGAAACTCGTAGTTGTATTGGTCAATAATGCCAATAAAGGAATATAGATCATTGAAATGAACAAAATATATTGTTAATGATTCCAAATATATGTTCCTTGTGAAGTATATGTGAGATGCATATGGATATTCAACTCTATAAGTGCCACGCCCACACCCGAACCTAAGAAATATATATTCATAATTTAATATACACTTATTAATTAACAAATTTATGAATTAAAGAAGTATACATTTGGAGAGAAATACCTAAAAGTGCATCCTTAATGAGATTCAATATTGTTTAATATACAATACGGCCTTCTTTTTATTTCTTATTTATTTAAAAATGTGCAAGTTAATGCTTTTTTAACATTTTCTTTCTTGACTAAAACCGATGGTAAATTTGTCTTTACGTTCAAGCTATAACACCTCTCAAAATCATAATAAAAATACCAAACATAATTGCACATGGGCAAGCTAAAATGTATAACACTTCATAAATGAACCTCCCCCGGTTAATTTTCGTTCATCTTTCAAACTAATTTGGAAACAGATTTTAAAAAATTTGAAGCACAAAAACTTTTCATTCCGAAAATTGAGTAAATACACGTCGATCAAAAGATCATGGCATGACAATATATCAAGACAATCAAAGTCTATCAAAAACACATTAAATTAAAAGCCCAACAAAATACAAATGCAGGGTTTTGACAACATCTACTCAAAGTATATTAATGCGAATAATATCTAGAATCATAAAAGTTGGCACTGGGTCATTGTTCAAAAGAAATAACTAAAACTTTAAGAACCTCAATATTGAAAGTTATAGATGTTAAAAAAAAAACTCTAATATAGTAACCCTAGTATAAATACATATAAATTTAAATTGGTTTGCTATAGATGACCTCCAAAAATTATAAACACATAGAAAATGGTACATAATAATAATAATAATAACAATAATAATAATAATAATGATAATAATAATAATAATAATAATAATAATAATAATAATAATAATAAATTGTAATTTTATATTAATCTACTATGTGTCCTATATGATAAAATCCTTTAGTGATAGATTAATTGTTTGTATTGGTGATTTTCCTTTCATATGAATGTAAACATCTATAATATGCTTATCGAAACGCATTTGGAACTTATTTTCACAAGAACTAGTAGGTTCATAAAAATACACAATTCACTAATTTCTTCGATATAACTTATATGATATAAACACACATGTATAAACTAACATATAATTTACTCCCTCTAATGAGAAAAACATGTATCAACGATAAATAGTAATCAAGTAATAATTCCACAACTGAGAAAGTAAATTACCGTAGATTGTTTTCTCAAAGGAACATTAGGAGTCACTGCATGAAGAAAGCTTTCAAGGTTTGAGTGGGCCTTTTGTTGAGTAGGAGGAATGGAAGAAGAGAAAGATAAACCTGCAACACTAGATGACTCCATTTTCGTTTATTTGGTTTTCAATGATTTTTTTCAAACGATTCCCATCGTACCAAAGATTTTGAATTCTTTTGTAACATTATATGAAAATGAAAAAAAAATTCTTATTAATAGTTCTCAAAAGTAAGATTTTTTTAATTTAATAAAGAACGTAATTGGCATGTAATTTTGAATGCTTTTATTTCCCATTTAAAGGTGAAGTACAAATGGAATTATAATAATATTTTTAAGTATAGTAAAAAGAATTAGAAAATAAGTCTTGTATATGGAAACAAAATGAATATATCATTAAAACGAAGGCACAAAAAGAAAAAAAATTAAAAATATACTCCAAAATGTTGGAATATGAGAAAAGATATGGTATACATGTAGTTATAGATATTTCATTGATGGTCATGTATTTATGGTCATATATTTTTACTATTGCATTAGGTAATTAATTAAGAACCATATTAATTAGTCTTTAGATATAAATGCTACATTTCTATATTACATTTTCAGTTAAATTTTAAGTGCTTACACTTTTATTTTATTAATATATATAAACTTTTAAGTTACCTATGAAAAACATTAGTAAAATCTTCAATTCAAATCAATAAACTTTAAAACTAAATGCATTAATAATTTATTATATCACCTATTTACGAAGAGAACAAAAATTTAGAGGGCGTGCTGGGAATCATCTTTTACAACTTTTATCTAACTTTAGAGAAGATCACTAAGTTACTCTTATCGTACTGAAATGCAATGTAGGCAACATACTAGATTAATATAATGCTTGTGGAAATTCATCATCGTGTAACGATTCACTTGACTTCGTGTTTTCTATTTGATTGTCAGGCTTTATTGCTTAATAATACATGGACAAATTTAGAAAAAAGAACAAGTAAATCCATAAAAAAAAGTAAAATGCGTTAGAAGTGTATAGCTTTATGTAAAATGCATCGAGATCACAAGTGCAACAGTGAGTGACGTAATTTTCCTTCAAATTCATTTAACTTTTTATTTTTAAAGAATTTTTGATTTTGTTGGGTTGTACAACAACACATACTTATTTAAAATTCTTACGAAACTAAATGTGGGTGGAAACTTTGTTCCAATATACTTTGTGGAATACTTAATCCTGAATCCCTTGAGCACTAGTAACATTCTAGAGGGAGGGGTGGAGGTGAGCATATTTTCAAATCAATCTGAGACGCATAATGAACTAAAATGTTGGTCCCTTATAAAACACGGTATAAGTCTAGGAGGGTAGGGGGTTAATAGACTCAAATCATTGTGTGCGTCTAAAAAAAAAGTTTGACAAGTAAAAGTGCTTTTTGATAGGGCGACATAATGTGGTGTGGCAGAATTCAATCCTTGGTGGAGGCGTAAGGTGATTGAGAGATAAAGAGGAGTTGGTATAAGAGTAGAGTAATGTATGGAATAGTTGTAATCTTTGTCGTTTCAGAAAAAGAAAAGAAATAAAAGAGGAATTGTTGATACATAGCTTTTAGAGAGCATGATACTTTCTAGCTGGCTAATTACACATTAGTACCAATTAGTAGAACAATTACGATTTGATCCTAAAAGATATAAAACAATTACAATTTGAGTCTGAGAACTTGACCTAAGTTGAAATTAAAACTTGGAAAATAAATCCTAACCCCCCCCCCCCCCCCCACCCCCTAACCTTCTCATATAATTAGATTTTGAAAGTTATCAAACACTAAATCAGGACATGACAAAATATACATTAAAAAAAAAATCTCTCTCTCTCTAGCGAACGGAAGCATGCCGAGGAAGAAGAAGGTGATGATGCCGGTGGAATCGGTGATGAAGAGACTGGCGGGACGGCCACGTAAAGCTCTAGCGACCTCTGCTCTCTCTTCCCAAACCCTCTTCTATGAATTTCGAATAATCCGGCTGTGGATCTATCAGACTCCGCGCCGTCGACTTCTATACCACCGCCTCCGACGAATGCTCAGGCCCCTACTGAACCTGCTTCACCAGGTAGTCTTGAGCGACAACCGATTGAGCGGGATTTCCCGCATCTCCCCAGCCATCTTGGATAAGGAGTTGGTCGATGATGGGTCTGTTGATGATACTAACCAGCTGGAGCCGCTGGGCTTGGTCGGTCAGGATGATGTTGGCGGTGAGGACCAATTGAAGATGCAAGATGTAATTGGTAATGAGCAGACTGGTTTTCCGGTGGTGGAGCCGCTTGTTATTTCCCGAAAATCTGACAATAGTGTGTGGGTGGATATTATTAAGGGTAATCGAGCCCATGACCGTGGAATAGATATTGCATATACACCTCCGTCTGTCATTTATGGCGAGTCAGTGATTGAGATTGATGACGAGAATATTGCGTCGGAACTTGAATTCTGGAGAAGTTCTCTGATTATGTATGTGGCTAAAAATTCCTTATCGATGAATGCAGTTAAGAACTTTATGCTGAAGGTCTGGAAATTCATTAATTTACCTGAACTTTACTACAATGAGGATGGTTTTTTCATAATTAGGTTTCACTCTGAGGAACATAAGAACATGATTGATGCCGGGGGACCCTATTACATATATGGACGGCCTATGATATTGTGACTCTGGACACATAATTTTGAACTTAAAGAGGATATGTTAAAAATTGCACAAAATTTGGGTCAAATTTCCCTAGCTTCTGCTCCATCTCTAGGGGGCAAAAAGTTTAGGGAAGATTGCTAGTGCGATTGGTACACCTTTGTTTACCGACTAATGCACGTCAAAGAAACTCCGTATCACATATATGCTTGGATCCTTATTGAGGTTGATATCACTCATGAGCTGCAGAAATATGTTATGATCAAGGATAGTCAGGATAAATTGGTTAATCAATTAGTGGAATGTGAGTGGGCATCCTTGTTTCGTCAATCCTGCCAAAAGATTGGACATGTCCGTGGTGAGAAAACGAGACGGGGTGTTACTCCCGCTTAGCCACAACAGTCAGGGCCTCGACGTGATCAACCTGGGCGTGCTAGCAAACCCTGCTAGCCCAGCAGGCAGCTGCTTCTCCTCCATAGTCAGCTCCTGCACAAAATGTGCAGGCTTCAGTTGATTCTCGAGGAGTGGTCACTTGAACCGGAGCATGCAACTTAGAATAGAGCATATGAGGATACATGATGCTGGTCACAGGTGGGGAGTCGACATGGCTCCCCTGCTCGTCAATCTAGACAGGTTATTGAGAAAGAAGGTAACTCGCATGATATTGCTATGTCGAATGGTTTTGCTTCACTAGAGATTGGTTCGGGTTCTGGTGAAAGTCAGAACCGGATCTGATGTTAGCCTGGAATATTAGGGGGATGAATAAGGCCGCTAAACATAAGGAGATTGGCTCTCGTCTCTTGGATTGGAACATAAGTATAGCAGGCCTAGTGGAAACAAGAGTCATAGAAAGTAATAAGGGAAAACTTCGTAAACGTATGGAAAATCATTGGAATTATTGGGATAATTACTCATCACATAAGCTTGGTGAATCTGGGTTATGTGGGACCCCAGTCGAGTTCAGGTTGACTTCATTAGCTGTGCGGATCAGTTACTAACAAGGGTCTTGTAGCGCCCCAGATCTGGTCCGGACGTCAGGGATCGTGACGAATATCCAAAATATATATAAATACCAAAATATTATTCGTTACAACTCCAAATTTATTCATAACGTAATACAAAACAAACTCTTATACTACTAGTTCAGCAGCGGAATAGCAGTCCTAGTGTCAGTTGGTATGCCTGTCTACCCGGCCCTGTCTCCGTGCTCATAATCTG
>JAYMSP010002718.1:0-22802 GCA_036897095.1 Plantago elongata
TTAAGCAGTTCGTGCAATGAATTGATCATCAGATTATTTGTCAAATTTGTTAATCTGCTATTTACCTAAGTTCTGTGGTATGTGATATACTTAGTATTTTGGTAGCACCTAGATATGATTTGCTTAAGGTAAGTGGCTAGTAGCTGATGGATTTTGTTTACTATTGAGTTCACCAGATAGATACATGGGTTTAGAAAGGGAGAAGAGCCCTTATACCCTTAGAGCTAATAAGTAATTATATACTCATCTATTAGTGCAAAATTATTCACAGGACAGGAAAATAATCTGGTGAGTACTTCCCATTGCTACTTAACAAAGAACAAGTACTAGAATAAGTTACTGCTAGAGTTTTTTCCACCCCTCAACTTGCTTCTATTTGTATTTGCTCTTTGAGGTTTTGTTTTTTCCTCTTTATAGTATACATTATATAAGGAAAGCCTTTAAAGAGTGTTGTTACTTAGATAAGCTCTTATGATATATTTATGCTTACACTTTATTAGGGAGGAGAGAACCCTATTAGCCCTATAAAGGCGTAAGTGATTACTTAAGTAAGGATAGAGTTCTCTTAAGGCTATAAAGCTGCTTCTAAGAGCTACTTTTGCGTATTGAGTTCACCAGATAATGATAGTGCAACCTATGGATTTTACTACTGAGTTCATTGCATAATGACAGTATTTAGGTTGCGGCAAATGTGGCATGTATTGCTGAATCTACTCTGAGTTATCCATGGTAACCAACAAAGTGTGGAATAACTTGTATCTTCATTCTGAAGCAGCATACTAGTGTCAATAAGTTGCTTATAAACATTTAATCCCTGTGTTACTAGTTTACCTAAAGGTTTCTGCCATTCTTTTTCTTATCCTTGTTCTTATCACTGTTATCTCTTCAAACTAAGATGTTTATTTTGCAGGAGTAATCTTGGCTTCTGGGTAGGGAACTTGATATCTTACAATATCTAGCAAGATTTTACAGCTACAAGTTCTGTATATGCCCTCGTGGCTCCCTGGTCAATAGCGTGAACATAGCAAATTCCATACATTATGGATGCATTCCCGGTGAGTATTCAACTTTTTTAGACTTACTCATTGTTCTGGCTGTATATGATGTGGATAAATGAGTCTGTTTTTCTGTTGAATGAAGAGATAGTGTTGTGCCAATAAGGAGTACTCTTTCACTATAAGACTCGAGTAGAAAGTTCTGGAGGCCGAACCAGAAGCTCATACTCAGGCAGAAGAAAAGACCTTCGTCCTCGACTCGACTCGACTGGGTTAGCGCGCTATTTTCCTCTACCACAATGTCGAAAGTTCCTCCCAAGCACTCTCGCGACCAAGCTCAGGTAAGATGATTAGTACAACGAAACGCACATTCTAATTTTAGGCCAACTTTCTCAATTCATGAGTAGTTTGCTATTTCAAATTGATCTTCGTTGAGGTTCAATTGTTATGTTATCTTTCCTAACCGCCTTGCTAGAAACTAAGCTTTACGAAGTGCATAATCAGTTGTTATGAGTCCGATTAAGCATATGTCTTGCAGTTGAATGTGTGTTTTTGTGTACCTTTTTGCCTCTGGTGGTATTTGAGTGTAGAGACTGAGCATTTTAGCATTTTGTGTGCTGTGATAGACGTAGTCTCGTAGGGTATGATTAGCAAAACTAGTTGATAAGCTAGCTGATAAACTTGTTTGTTTTTGTGGAGGTGTTGCATTAGATGCTAAGCAAACTGATTTGAGAAATGAGAAGTGTGATATACTATAAGCTTACTGAACAAGCTTATTAGGTGAGCTAGCTGATAAGATAGTGCTAAACATAACCGTAATCGGCTATGCTAATCCTTACATATGGTAGACATGATGAAGTTCCATTTCATCTAAAAGCTCAAGGTTGTCCAGAGGTGTGGAATCTGGTCAATTAATTAATTCCTGAATAAGGCAAGCTTAGTTGGTGATATCCAAGAGTCTGTTCCTGCCTTTCCAATATACTATTATTAACCGTTGATCAGGCTCTTCGTTGGAGAAGTAAGTAGATTGTGTAAGGGAAATGAAACGTGCATTCCGGAGAATGCTCCAAATGTTATAAGTTACAACACTGATTCGTATAGATGTGATATCATTTGGAAGCTGGAGCATGCTAACTTTGTTTGACGATATTTTGTGATGACTTGAAATATATATTGTTCTATTCTGTCCCATATTGAGGTCGGATTCCTTACTGGGATTATTTGGGGTGCAGGACTTTGAGGGGCTTTTAAGTAACTTACAAGACTGGGAACTGGCCTACAAAGACAAAGATAAGAAACTTAGATCCGATGCTACAGGGAATGGCAAGAAGGTAAACATACTGACTAAACATACATTTTAATTTCACATTTGCAGTGTGATCATAATCTACTATCCATCGGAAATCATTGCTTACATGATAGAGGGATATTGAAGAACTTGTGTTTCTTTTATTGTTCAATCAATTAGGAGCCATGTCTGTTAGCACCCGTCCTCAATTTTTGCAATGGTGTACGAACTAATAGTTAACTTTCCATATTTTGTGTTGAGTTATCGTAATAGGTCTGTGTCTCACTCCTTTGAAATGGTCAGTGGGCCGGTGAAACGAGCGTTTATTGCTTAATTACAAAATAATTAAAGAAGATTATACAGTAACGGGCAATGGGCTTACATAAATATTTGGTTGATGCGTGATTTAATGACAAAAGCTATGCTTACAGTTTGTGTTCATTGGGAGCAAGAAATTTGTGATACAGTGCTGGTTAAGTGAATTTTATACTCCATCACCAAGATCGTGAATGAACAGATGTTTGTTGGGCAATGTGAGGAGTTATGAGTTAACGTCATTATGGTTTTACTCCTGCAACAATGTAAAAACTAGTGTAAAATATGTGTGAGGCCGTATACAGACTCACCCACTTTTTTTGTTTAATACTTCCTCCGTGCCGTCTTAAGCTTCCCAAACACTTTTTGGGTTCAAATAATAAGACAAGAGTACTTTTTCATAAAATAATAAGACAAAAGTACTTTTATTTATAACTAAGTTTAATTTTGAGCTATTGTTTGAATATTCTAATGTTAAAGTTGGACTAAAAATGGATACAAATGGAAACGGGAAGATTTAATTGGGACAACAAAAATGGTAAAGTGGGAATCTTAGGACAGGACGGAGGAAGTACTTTGGATCATATTTCGTATTCGCAATGTAGAGATTTTGCATTGCGTGTCTGACTATCTCATATTTCAAAATTTTATTTCAAAGGCTCATCCAGTACAGACAAGTAGAACAGACAGCAGTAAACGACCTGCTAGTAGCACTCAAATAAACGGGAAGCAGACATTCCAGGGAACTTCCATATCTGATAGTAGAGGTCCTGTAAAAAAATTCGATTACTTAAATGACTATGACGAGTTATGTCGTTTATCAACTGGAGTGTTGTCTGAAGAGAGCTCTGTTGATGCTAACTCAGAGAAAGAGTTGGTAGGTTTGACCTTTCATTGACTTATTAATCCTGATTCACCATTCTTGATACCTTATTTGATCATATTTTCCTTCTGATGTTATAGGGCAACGAGTATTTTAAGCAGAAGAAATATAATGAAGCAATAGATTGCTATTCGCGAAGTATTGCATTGTCACCAACTGCAGTGGCTTATGCTAATCGGGCAATGGCCTACCTTAAAATTAAAAGGTACTTTTGGACTTTGGTGAACTGCGTATTTCCCTGGATCTTGTTAAAAACACATGCTATACATTTCCCTTTTTTTCATCTGTCAAAAAGATTCCAGGAGGCTGAAGATGATTGCTCAGAGGCTCTAAATTTAGATGATCGCTATATAAAAGCATATTCCCGCCGATCTACGGCCAGGAAAGAACTTGGGAAACTCAAAGAATGTGTAGATGGTAAGCAGTTAAATGCATAGAAATAATGATCCTTCTAGTCTCATTTTGAGTAAGCAGCGAGTCGATGTTTTTGAATGCAGATGCTGAGTTCGCCTTGAGGCTTGAGCCACAGAATCAAGAGATCAAGAAGCAGCTCACAGAAGCAAAATCTTTATTTCAGAAGGTACATATGTTATCTTTTCCCATGGAGTATGTTCTTCCGCTTGTATTTCAGTTAGAACCTGTTTAATCATTTTCTTTCTATAAAGCTATCTATATGTTTAGGATACAATCATACAAATAATTAAAAATCCAAAAGTAGTTATATAAAGTATTAGATTATTTTCCTTGGAAACTCTGGGTGTGGTTTTGATGCTGACAGGTGACAATATTACATATTGCTCAACTTAATCTCATTGGTGCTTGTGTGAATACTGTTTCCAGTCCTTGGAGCTCTTGAATCTTGTTTTTCTCTGCTTGCCTTGTGTCTGTGAAGTGTCAGATTAAGAAATATTGGCTGCACAATGACAACTTCATTTGCTAGAATTCCCCTTAAGACTCAGAATCTTGTTCACGCCGAATACTTTAAAACCAATTTGTTAAGCTCGTAGACGTAGACCATTTTGATTCTGAAAGTCATGAAGTATTGACTAAGCTCACATAATAGAGGCCTGATGTTAGTGTAGGTTCATATTGGTGCCATCAGTTTCAAGTTTTATCCATTGAACACAGTGGTAGGTTTAACATGTTTACTCTTCTTTGTTTTACCTTCCAGTTCTCCACTCATTTCTTCTGAGTTTTAATATGCAGGAGCTTCTAAAGAAGGCATCTGGAGTATTGGCAGCTTCTACAGAGAAACTCCATAAACCAGGAAATGAAGTAGGCACTGAGAAATCTAGTACACAGAAGCACCAGTCACTTTCAACTGAATCCCCTGTCAGAAGAGTGGCTGAGATTCTTGAAGATTCACCCAAGGTCACTGTAATGTGTATTTATTCTTCTTTTATACAATTCCTTAAAACTTACTTCCTGCACTAAGCTGATCATAGATGAAACCGTATTGTGATTTATGAGAGGTGGTGGAAAAGTCCAGTTGGACCTAGAATGGAATACATGTATATGTCCTGGCAGTGGCATAGTATTCTGACCTATAAATTTTCTTGTAGGGTAATAAGACTAGGGAAGTTTCCGCAGAGACATCCAAAGAAGCTGCCAAAAACAATTTGATTGATGAACGGGGCGGAGATAGTTTATTAGAGATTCCTAAGGTTTGAATCTGAGATCTTTTTCTTGCAGTGCCCATTCTCATGCTATATGCAAAGTAAAAGCTACATATTTTGTATTTGCATACATTTGTGCTTAACAGTTTAAAGATTTCTTAGTCTTTTAGTATACAGTACATTTGTACTATAGGTTCATCGCATGGTCCTTATCAGCACAGGCTAACTGACTATCATGCCCCTTTCTGAACTGTTGTCAGAGGAAACAAAAAAATGGCAAAGAGGAGCTAAGGGAATCTGTGCAAGAACTTGCTGCAAAAGCAGCTAATCTTGCAAAGGCAGAAGCAGCTAAAAATATCCTTCCCCCAAAATCTGCTTATCAGTTTGAAGTTTCTTGGAGAGGACTTTCTGGAGACTGTGATTTGCAGGCTCGCTTACTGAAGGTAAAAGTAAACTATTCTGTTTAGTTTGCCTCTTTACTATGTAATCCTGCTGGGTGTTGACAGAGGCGCCTCCGCTGATTTTAGTGGCTGGAAATTTTGATACATTATTTTGCAGATACACTAGATTGATTCGACTGGGAAAATTTCCCATATTCGTTCAATTGTATTTTTAAGCTGTTACCATACATGTGGCTGTCTTAACTCTTACGGTGCCTTTCAACTAATCCATGGTTTACACTGATCAGGTGACGTCACCTGCAGCATTACCTGCAATATTTAAGAATGCTCTGTCTGCACCGTTACTGGTTGACATCATTAGGTGTATCACTACATTTTTCCTGTAAGTTGCTCTTCAATTGACGTGCAATGATATATTCACGCTTCAACTTGAATGACCAAGTGTCTTTGCTATTCTTGTTTGGCAGGGAAGATATGGCTTTGTGTGTGGAGTACTTACATAACTTAACCAAAGTCCCAAGGTTTGAGATGCTAATCATGTGCCTTTCATCTGCAGATAAGACAGGTTTGTAAACTTGAACCTGTATAACCTGATTGCAGGGTTTGCTTGTAACTGATGTTTTTTATAATTTTATTTCTTTCTTGTTTCATGGAATAACACAGAATTCTACCCTGCTGTGTTGAATGTGGGTTGAATTATCATATGTTGTATATGTTTGATTTGTTGATTATATTGTCAAGATAATAGAAGGTAGTGTGTCTGACTTCTTTACCCCTTCCCATGGATGTCTAGAAATATGGCAACACAAACCTAAAAATTCATGGAAAAGCACACCTCTATATAAACAAGACTGGTGGCACAAGTTTATCGTTCCCATTACCTTATTCCGTACAATCATCATTCAAGTCATTAAATAATATTGCTTAGCTAACTAGTCACAGTAAGATGTCGGATGTTAAGTAAACCAATAGGCAAGCAGGAATGAAAGACTTGGGCATGTGAACCGTGCCTGCGAGAAGACAGATCATTTTGATCAAAAGCTATTGACTTCCTGGATTGTATTTATTGACTGATGTTGCTCTCGAACATATGTTTCCTTTACTGATTTGAGTACTCTTTAGTTTAAAACAAATTTCTTGGCAAGGTTTAGTAGATTCACTTAGACTGTTTCAATTAGTGGACAGGAAAGGTGGAGACCAGGTTGGCCTGTATCCTTTATAGTTTCACAAGTGGATCTTATTTCTGTAGTTTGGATCACATTAGGTCAAATATTAAGAGCTCTGAATGGATGAGAAGTTGTAGGTGGCATGCTAAAGCAACTCAGCATTATATGTGATCAACTTACAATCTGATAGATTTAAATTTTCTTGAAACAGAACTCGG
The DNA here is from genome assembly GCA_036897095.1 of Plantago elongata. Lineage (NCBI taxonomy): Eukaryota > Viridiplantae > Streptophyta > Magnoliopsida > Lamiales > Plantaginaceae > Plantago > Plantago elongata. The sequence continues at coordinate 6,883 of JAYMSP010002718.1, forward strand.
CAAGGCTTGGGATGAAGTGTTCAGCAAGGGAGCTTCGGAGTACTCTGAGATTCTTAGTAGTTTGCGCTCTGTATATGGAATAAAGCAGTGATGCAATGTGCTTTCAGTTTGGCGATCCAAAAATGTTGGATCAACGCACTGATTTGAGTGCTCAAGGCAGGAAAATATGCAGGCTGGACGGCAAAACACGTCTACATTATTTGAGTGCTACATCAAGCTGTACCGGTTCCATTTTGTCAGAAACAACATTGTAAGTGACTTGCAATTAACAACCGATAAAATGGTTGATGTATTCCTTGACCAGCAGAGTCTCTGTTGGTGCGGACTTGATGTTTAACATGAATATGATGGTTCAACCAATAATGGACTGACAAGCAATTTTTTTTTAAATGACTAAAGTTACTCGAATTCCGACCTATTAATTGGAGTTAAAACGTCTTACCCATTAAGTTGCATTTCGTTGTCTAGACTGACGAGCAATTAAATTATATTTAGTCGATATCCATCATTTTGCACTTGTTATATAATTAATATACTGAGTCAATATCACTAACATAATTTTTTTAACTGAAGTTGCTATTCATTTTATACAAAATTTGTTTACCAATGTCAATAAGTCTCTGATTTGCAAACTTACTAAATATGAAACATTTGAAACTTTGTACCACTTGTTTAGCTCGAAAATTCAAACTTTCATTTATGAGGAAGTGATTATATGTCAATTTTTAAATGGAGACTTGGCACATATTTAATATGTGAGATCAATTAGTAACTACAATACCATTAACACATTCAGTTGGGTAATTCCTTCTTTAAGTAATTGAGGCATGATTTTTCATTCGGCATCAGTCAATTTGAATGTATATTTGATGGAAGTAGGTTAAAAATATAAAATTTCAAGTCTTAAATATAAGTTTTTCCTTCTAATCCTGCTAAACACGTTGCAAGAGAAAGTTGTAAATTTATGAAATAAATTCACGGCGATTGGTACCTGAATAGGTGCGAAGTAAGGATCTTGCTGTGCTTTTTTCTTCTTCAAACAAAAAAACTGACCTTTTTTTTTAATTGATGATGATAGACTTTTGACAAATTTATGTATAAAATAGTCTAATCTTATTAAAAGCATCCTATCAGTAGTGTAATTTAACAAATAATGGGTAGCCCTATATTAAAAATTGTAAAAATTATATATGTAATTTCCCCATGCAATAAACACAACACGGCCCCTTTTTCCATGATGACGTGTTAATATACGTGCAGGTTGGAGATCATTAACTTAAGTTTAGAATCCTGTTATGAAACATGTTGATATGAGTAGATTTCGAGGCCCGATATTTACCTCTATATTGCAATCATGTTTGGTTTAGATTTAAAATTATAATTAGTTATTCAACATATGGGATTTGTCTTTGTAAGCATAGTGTTGAATCTGTCTAATATATGGCATCAAAATGCAAGTAACAAGAAATTGATTTTTAATTAGACTTCTATAATGGGATGTTATGCGAGTTGGCCTTAAAACTATTTAATTCGTTAAGGTTCAAGTTTAACTCGCACGATAACGACTTCAAGCCTCATATTATATTCTTTTATTAACAAACTGACTCGACTTAATAAAATTAATTATTCTATACCTTTATTTTTATACTTTTTTTAATAAATTTATAATAGATAAGGTTTGATAAGTTTCTTATTTTTTAAAATTCCAATCGAATTCGAGTTCGAGTTTATCTTTTAACTTATTTCTATTAACGATTCGAGATCAAATACTATTTCGCCGCTAATTTTAACACCACTTTCTAAACCATCTTCAAATTTCAAACCCAGACCCCGGACAAATTTCCTGAAAGGATGAGACATGACATGGACCAAAAGTTAAAAAGTCACGTAAAAAAAACATATACAAATCAAACCAAAATAAAAAAACCAAAATAAAGCCAGGCGATAGATTTGATTATTGAATTGAGAATCCATCATCCCATATTCCCATTCGAAGGAAGCTATACTCTGACAGACAGAGACCACACCAAAGGCTCTTTACACACTCTACAAAGACACTCTGACATTTCACGTGATCTTTCCCTCTTTTTCTCCTTCAATTCAATTTCCCATTCCTCACTCTCTACATTTCACATTCACCATTTCCAACATTGTTCCTTCCTTGAAACATTCTACCGGATTTCAGTAATCGGTTTCTCAGATCCGGTTGTGCTAACAACGGTATGTGATTTCTTCATTTTTGTTCGTTTTCAGCTTTTTAATAGTTAATTTTGGTGATGTTGTTGGTTTAAGTTAGGAAAATATTGCATAGCGTGGTTTTTAGCTGAATTTCGAGTAATTTGTATGTTGTTTTGTGCCCTTTTGTGTTGAGAGAGGTCATTTTAGACGATCCCTACGATTCTGGAAAGTGGAAACGCCATATGAGTTATTTATGAGATGCAGTGTATGTTACTTTTGATTTTTTGTTTTGCATTTTGTATTTATCAGTGAAACAATGCTTTGTATGCCTTATGTCAGACAGTTATTTCCTTAATTTTTTGAAAGGGGAAAAATGTTATGCAATCAGTCACATTATCTCCTCTTGACCTAGATTTTGTAGTAATTTAGCCGTTGTTATGTGTTAAGAGATCCAACGTTGGACGATCCCTATGTATCTGGAAAGTGGAAACCGCGTTGAGCCATATGAGCTATTTATCAGATACACTCTGTGATGTGTGGATGTTACTTTAATTTCTTGTTTCATATTTCGTATTTATCAGTGAAACAATGCTTTGTATGCCTTATTGCAGACAGCTCTTTCCGTAAGTTACTTAAATTTTGTGAAAAGGGGAATAAAGTTTTGCAATAAGTGACATTATCTTCTTTGACCTAAAACTTGTAGTATTTTGGCTGTTGTTATGTGACCTTTTGTGTTAAGAGAGGTAACTATCCATGATCCCTATGTTTCTGAAAAGTGGAAACCGCATTGAGCTATATGAGTTATTTATCGGATACACTAGTGATTTCTTTGTATGTTACTTTTAATTTATTGTTCTGATATCATATTTATCAGTAAAACTATGCTTTGTATGCTGTATGTCAAACAGTTCTTTCCGTAAGTTACTTCAATTTAGTGAATAGGGGAAAAAGTTCTGCAATCAGTGACATTATCTCTTTTGACATAAAAATTTTAATTTGTAGAGATATGGGGGTGATTTCTCGGAAATTATTCCCAGCATGTGAAACCATGTGTGTGTGCTGTCCAGCTCTGAGGTCGCGATCTAGGCAACCTGTGAAGCGCTACAAGAAACTGCTTGCTGAAATATTTCCAAAGATCCCGGTTAGTGATTGTTGTGTCAATTTGACAATTGATAGTGACATTTTCTCTCGGTAGTTAAGGGATTTTGCGCTGGATTATTTTGTTGCTGTTTGGTGATTTTTGTAAAGATGATTGTCTTGCACTGACGCTTCACGATATCTTTTCTCATGCAGGATGGGCAGCCAAATGAAAGGAAAATTACAAAGCTCTGTGAATATGCTTCCAAAAACCCTCTACGAATTCCTAAGGTGAGAGACCGCTCAACCATATTTTCAAGATAGAAGTGATGCTATATGCTCTTTTGTGTGATTTATTCTTTTTCTGACACACTGTTTATCAGATTGCCAAGTATCTTGAAGAAAGGTGCTACAAAGAACTCAAGAATGGTCACATCAAACTTGTCAGCATTGTTGCTGATACTTACAGCAAATTACTCTGTCATTGTAAGGAGCAAATGTAAGTTTTATCATGGATCATCATTTTCTTTGGTTTCGATGATCAGGCAACTGACTTTCACAATGTAGCTATACGAGTCTTGATGCCTGAATTTGATGTTCTCACTTCTTATGCTTTCAGTGCGTACTTCGCTGTCAATTTGTTTAATGTAGTAATTGAACTACTGGATGACTCGAAGAGAGATGCTTCCCAGATTATTGGATGCCAGATCATGACATCATTTATTTACTCTCAGGTGGTTCCACAAATGGTGTATTGTTTATAAGACACAGATGGTACTCTGTAATTGCATTATGTGCTGTAATTGTGATAAATATCGAAAATGAGTTTGAATTTCATAATTATTTTTCACTCTTTATATTTAAGAATTAAGATACTAAGTTCTAGTCATATAAAATGTGTAATTCTACATGCTGAAGAAATTAATATGTAGTCACAACACACCTTAGCGCACACATTCTTATTCCCGAAGCAATTTCTATGTAGAATTAGAAAGCCATATATAAAAATTATTGACATCCATTGAATGCTTGTTTCTCCTTCATCAGGTAGATGGAACTTATACTCACAATATTGAAAATCTTGTTGATAAAGTATGCTTACTGGCTCGTAAGACGGAAGATGATCATCAAAAGAATCGTTTGAAGGCATCAAGCATGGAGTGCCTTTCAGCCATGGTAACTCGAACAAAGACACTATGCTTGTTTGAATGTCTTCTATGGTTCACAGATTTCTGTATCTTTATCGAATCCTGTTCTCAGATGTTTTGTGCCATAATAGAAACATTCTTTTTGATAATCTCTTTTTTGCCAAACACATAATTCTACTTTGGTCTCATCTTACAGGTGTGGTTCATGGCAGAGTTCTCTCATGTATTCACTGACTTTGAAAAGGTTGATTTTTCTTACTCCATTTTACATTGTTTCATTCTAAAATTATCTGTTTATTCTAGACTATAAGAAGCCTATAATACTTTTCTATGACTGTTTTTCATCTGGTTGTTTTTATATGAACACTTTAAGTGAATAAGACTAAAAGGTGTACCCCTCCCCGGCATCTTTTTTATGTTGTGTTTGAGGTCTCTTATTGGAGAGAGGATAAACTTCTCTATGTTTTTTGTTTTCTAGGGTAGACTGTCACTGATCTATTTTCAGCTTTCATGATGAAACCCGTACTTCTTTCTCTCTGGTTCCTTGCTCTCCTGTCTTTGATCTGCTGTTTGGCTGTTAGTGCATTTTTGACCTGCTATGGCCTATGAGATATGAGTACTTGACTATGTCTTGGATGTAGCGTATTAAATTATAGTAACCTCGTCCTCTAGTAAGTTCATGAAACTCAAAAATATGGAAGATAATCTTACTGTTATGTGTATATTGAAATATCTGCCTGATCAATTGTTAGGCCATCTTATCTGAGTTATAAGAGAATAATCTCTTTTTCCACTCGGGTTTGGTATAAGAGGTTAGGGGAACAGAACAGAGCCACTTTAAAAGGGTGTGTTGTGTGTTTGTCCTGTCAGAGAAAAAAGAGGAATGATTTCGAAATGAAATTTGCATTGTCCATCACAGATTGTGCATGCTGCCCTTGATAACTATGAGGTGGAGGCGCAAGACGAAGAAGATGAAGAAAGAAGGGAGGCAAACCATAATTGGGTTGATGAAGTGGCAAGGTGTGAGGGAAGAGGGGCTCTTGGTATTGGTGGAGAATTTAGCCCTGGCCACATAATGTTAAGAATACGCCCAGAGAAGAAAGAACCTTCTCTCTTAACAAGGTTAAAATTACGTTTACCCAACATTAATTCTGGTAAACAGAATTAGAAGACATTATTTATCATGAAGTGCCTAAAACCTAGTGTGAAACTGTGGTATTCCTCGCTGACACTCTGTTATTGCTTTTAATTTTTGTGGACTTCAGAGAGGAGGTTGAGACTCCGAAAGTCTGGGCTCAGATATGTATTCAGAGGATGGTTGATCTGGCTAGGGAAAGTACGACTATGCGGCGAGTTTTGGATCCAATGTTTGTTTATTTTGACATGGGGAAGCGCTGGGCACCTCATCATGGACTGGCTCCTATTGTTCTTTCTGATATGATATCCTTTGTGGAAAACCCAGGTGAGTTTGTTTGTTATAAGCTCTAACAGTTTGATTTGCTTCTACCTAAGTACCTATGAATCGATGCTGTGTTTTTTAAGATTGAAATATGCTTACATACACATTCACAGTTTATGTTGCTATTGATAAGTACTCGTCTGTCACAGTACACTCATTTTGCATTTATATACTATGTTATAACACAAATGTCCTGTTTCTACTTTTTGGCAAATAATCTTCACTTGAATTAAATTTTAGGGCCATGCATTGCTTTATCTACACTACTTGTCATTAGACACTAGTCTCCATGCCTAAAAGCTAACGGAACATTTAATTTGAGACGGAGGGAGTAATTCTCCAGTTGAAGTACTCATCTGTCACAGTACACCCATTTCGCATTTACATACTATGTTCTAACACAAATGTCCAGTTTCTACTTTTGGCAAAGAATCTTCACTTGAAATACATTTAGGGCCATGCATCGCTTTATTTACACTACTTGTCATTAGACACTAGTCTCCATGCCTAAAAGATAACGGGACATTTAATCTGGGACGGAGGGAGTAATTCTCAAGTTGAAGTGCCTGGAGATTACCTATTTTGATGAAGGAAAAGTGAGCATAATGCTCCATACTAAAAAAATCTAGGAATGTTGTTTGGCTTTTTCACTAGAGGGTTTGGATACGGAGTACTAAAGTACTCCGTGTGCCCCAGATCAAATGTCCCATTTACTTTTGGACATGCAGTTTTTTGTCACGTGATAAAGTGAGAATAAAGTGGGTCTGTAGTATTTTGGACTCAAATTAGTACAGTGCACATGGGTTTGAAATTTGCCAAAAAGTGGAAATCGGACATAGAAGTTCAACAAGGGGCATTTGTCATGAGACAGGTGGAGTAGGAATTTGCTAGTAGAGGCTGTTCAGTTCGGGATGTTTTAAATTTTGATGCATCGTATGTTCTGTAAGATTGGGCACAAGGATTTGCATACATACATACAAACACACACACACACACACACACACACACAAGCAAATTCGAAACGCGGAATCCGCGTGTTTTTTTTATAATATTAAATTTTATTTTTTTGTAAGTAAAAATGTTCGTTCACGACTTCACGTGAATTCTTCGCACGCAATTATATGCTCGACTAACAATTTTTTAATTTTATACGAGTAGTTTTAGGAAAAATGATATCCTAAAATTGTGAAAGTAGTGGGATAACTACCTTTGGGACTAATTAACTACTTTCAAGTATTTGATTAGTATTAGTAATAGATATTGATGCAAAGGGAATTATATGCACATTACTGTTTAAACAAGGAGCATTTTGCCCCTACCTCATTCAAAGTTTAAAGTAAACATGAAACCCATTTCCATTGATGTACTATCAAGTAAAAAATTAATCAAGGATTTGGTCGAAATACAAACGTTTATCCTAGAAGAATTTTTATGTCGTCTGTTCTTGTCTATATATCTGATCATCTGATTTCTTATTCTTAAATTAGATATGAGATATATTTATGCCATTTTTAGGCTCTTTATTTTGGGGTTTTCATTCACACCTAATCATAGAACTGGTTTTAAGTTAAAATCAGTTGGTATGCCATTTAAGTTCAAGACTGTTTTTTACCGATCGGCTACCCAATGAACTTTAACCGAGGGAAAAAGATGTGACCCTAGCCTGAAGCCTCTTTGCGCACCTCATTGTTAATGGTCTCTCTATTGCATGCTTGGCTCAAGTGTACTCATAACACATTTCAAGTTGCCTCTAACATAAATGGTCTGTTTGAATTGTGATAGAGCAGAGGATTTAGGGATAAAGAGATAGATGATTTTGGTGTTATTGAAAGAACTAAATAAATATATAAGTAAAAGACACCAACCACCGAAGAGACGAACCACCGAAAGGGCGAAACCAACTCTTAAGAGCGAAATGAACTATAATTTTGACTAACTTCCTAATTTCAGTGAAACTCTATCAGGTGATAACTAAACTCCATAGGGTAACTTTCCTATGAATACTAAACCTTCCTATCAATACTAAAACTCTATAGTAATAACAATATTAATTTAGGACTCTAGGTCCGTAACAAATTGATAGCACACGAGTTCCATAAAATCTTGTATTGTCCTGAGTCCTGACAATTAACATTTTAAAAAAACCATGAGATAATATTGTATAGAAATTATGACCACTTGACCTGCTAGATAAATCCTTTACTTGAATATAAGAAGTTACTACTTCCCGTGTCCCGAGCTAAGCTTCTCATATGCTTTTGTTGAGTGTTTTTAAGGTCCGTTTGAGGACATCATATTAATTCTAACCATACTGGAAAAATAATGAAGTTATACTGTGAAAGTATAAAGGATTTTACTTTCATAATATAATTTTTAAAATATTTTGTTTGGTATGAATTTGTTAATTTATGATCATTTTGGAAAAATTCAGTAACTTAAAATGGGAAGTTTAGCTCGAGATGGAGGAAGTATAAGACATCTTTAATCTCAAGAGAAATCCTTCTGTCTTGACTTTAGTTGGTCTTCATGTCAAGTGCATTGTATCTGGGTTCTTTATTTCACTTACAAGGCTCTATATGTAGCTTAAAAAAATGTAAAAATAAGTCCTCATTCTGGAAAGACTGACTAAGGTTTATTTATATGATTATAGGAAATGAGCAACTGATACTAGCTGCTGTTGTCCGACATCTGGACCACAAAAATGTTGCGCATGATCCACATATTAAATGTCACATCATTCAGACTGCTTGCTGTTTAGCCCGCCAAGTTAGATCGGAATCTGTGATTTCTGATATGGGATTTGTTAGTGACCTCTTTAGACACTTGCGTAAAACATTTCAAGCAACAGCCGAGTCAGTAGGAGAGGAGGAAATAAATGTGAATGCTACTCTGCAGACTTCCATTGAAGATTGTTTGCTAGAAACTGTTAGAGGGGTATATATATTAGCTATGTGGATTTTTATTTGTGTATTTCTTATTCCCTCCTTTCTTGACTTTCAATTCTAATTGTCAGATTATTGATGTTCGTCCTCTATTTGATATGATGGCAATCACATTGGAGAAACTCTCGCCTATTAGAGTGGTCGCTCGTGCTGCTCTGGCCTCACTCATAATTCTAGCCCATGTGATTTCACTGGCATTTGGCTCTTCTCACTCACAGCAGGTAAGCTGAAGGCGGTAGTATATAGAGCTCCCGATGTCTTTTTCTTATTCTACCTTTCTTGGCTTTCGTTCTCGCTTTTATTTTTTATTTTTAAATAATTGCATATTCTTTTATCAATTCTATAAGTATATCTTTTTTCATGTGAACTACATTAAACTCCCTAAAGTTCACAGACAGTAATGATTATTCTCTATGGTATGAAAAATTACACCGAAAGGTCAAATTGTGAACTTTCTAGTGTTCAAATTCAAGACAAGATTATAATTTTAATAAAAAGTAAGCAGGGCATATCAGTTTATACTGAACATTTACCAGATATAAATTTTCAGGCTTTGAGTATTCAATATCGGACTGTCATCAAGAGTTGTGTGGCTGGGAATGGGTGTGTGATCGGGTTGAGTTCATTCTATTATCTATATTTGGGCCTAATGCTGCATGAAGGTTTGCATGCCAGCCTTTCATTGAGCATTTGATGTGGCTGTCCTTGTTACCATTTAAATTGAATTAGCAAGCCATATACTGTGGCAACTTTAGTTGGGTGTAGGAACGAGGTGTAATAGATTTGGTAGTACCCGGTGAACAAATTATATCAGGATTACTGCTTAGGCATTGCGGCTTTTATGCCAATGCTCAAGTTCATGTGAATTCATCTTTGTAATACTATCTGCTAAACAATTCTGAGGTTGCAGAACATTATACATATTATTGGACGTGTGCCCATCTTTAGTTCTGCTTTCTATATTTGTGAACTGACGAATTGTAGGCTTGATTATTTTATATGTACGCTACCAGTTGCAACTTTAGTAAACCTTTCCACTATTATAATCAAGTTCTAATTTTTGTCATTGTTTCAGGCATTTCCAGATGGACTTCTTATTCAACTTCTGAAAGTGATGCTGCATTCTGATGTTGAAATACGTGTTGGGGGGCATCAAATATTTTGTGTGCTTCTCATTCCAAGTTTTGCTCATGCAAGAAATGATGCATTTAACCATCCAAGGAGATTGCACTCAAAGAATGCCTCCACATTTTCGTCAATAACAGCTCTCCTCGACAAGCTTCGTGGAGAAATATATGGAGCTAAACTCAACCAAGGAAATGAAGCCAATGATTATAAGCAGGAAAACAAAGTTGAAGAAGATTGGAGGCATGGACGGTCCCACAAAAATTCTCCTAATATCAATATAATAAGCTCCATTCCAGCTAGCTTTACTGAAGCCGTAAGAACCCCATCATACTATTAAAAAGTTCCTCCATTATATGTAATAGTCACAAGTATCTTGATGTGTCTTGCAGGACCAGTACTTCTTGCGGTGCAATGAGGACCAAATTACACAATTGCTCTCTGCTTTATGGATACAAGTTAATCTTCCTGATAATGTACCTGCCAATGTTGAAGCTATTGCTCATACCTTCTGCCTATCACTTAGTTCGCTGCACCTTAAGGTTAGTTAAAAGGTGGATATATATGACTTTACAATGACCGACTCATTTGCTGATTTTCTAATTGAAAGCAATGAAAATTTGAGGTTCTTATGCTTACAAATTTCTTCCTTTGCAACAATTTTTACCTGCTTGTAACATCTTGGTGTGATTTGGCATTGGAATGGTTTATGTGGCGACCTTTTTTGCTCTTGATCATGTTGTCCAATACAAGATCAGAGATTCAGAACTTCCAGCCTGGTTCCAGTATGTGCTAATTCTCTTGACCCATTTGGACCACAGATGAAATAAAAATTGTACTTCCTACGTCCCAGATCAAGTCTCCCATTTAGTCTGTTGACTTTTTTTAACCTTCATATGACCATAGATTAATTCTTAATCATATCCTAAAAGTAATAAAAAAACTATACTATGTAAGCATAATGATTAGATTTATTATATAATTTTCTTAGTTATCTTTCATATGTGATTTAGGATTAAATTTGTAGTCAAAACGGACCTTAAAAGAAGTATGCAAAACCAAATGGTTAGCTTTGACCAGGACAAATGAAGTAGAATATAAAGAAAATGGGAGAAAGAATATAAAGAAGCCCTAGATAGTTTTCTCGGAAAAAGATGAAGCCATGAAACTTTTGTTTTAGCATTATGTCTCCATTACACTGTCAATTGGCGCCCTTGATTAATGCTTATATAATTAGGGAAATTTAGCGCCAGGGCCCAGTTTGATGGTAAAGCTGCAAAAAGGGCCCAGCTGTTTCTCTTTCAAACAACGCCCAGTTTACTGTATCATACAACACCAAACTGTATCATAGAGTGTACATGATACAATTTTCACACCTAATACTGTACATTTAGTTTGACGATATACAATTATTTGTTGTATCATAGAGTGCACATGATACAACGGTGGTTTTTTTATTGGTTATTTCCAAGTGAATACCGGCCTGTGACTCTCCCCATATCTTTACTCGTATCCTTACACGACCTGTTATTGGCTTGATTTGATTTGGGTTTGTCTAAAACTTATTTATTGATTATTTCTCTGTTAACATTTTTGTGTTTGCTTTGTTGCAGAACTCCAACAACCTTGTACTCAGATTCTTTCAGTTTTCCCTCTCACTCAGAAAGCTTTCCTTGGAGCCCAATAGCAGTAAGTACCGGAGAATTGTTTGTTTGTGAACTTAGCAAAGGAGAAAGCAGTTAATTCTTTAATTAGAAGATAACACATCCTCTCATCATAGGTACACTGCCTCCAGCATACCAGAGATCACTTCTTGTATTATCGACTGCCATGTTGATGTTTGCTGCCAAGATGTATCACATGAGTGAATTGCGTAATCTGTTCAAGCTATTACTCGACTGTGATGTAAGTTCTCTTATTAACGCTTTCATTTTTTGGGTTCTTGCTTTTGAATGGTTAGTGTCTTTAAATTCTTGTTATGCTTATATTTGTGCTTCACTTTTTTCTTGGGGATTTATGATTATAAATAAAATTAATGGTAAAGTGTAGTTTAGTTTGAAATGTAACTGATTATAAGATGATCTATGCTAAAGGATATATATAATCTTTGCTTTGTTCAATATGAAGTGATGAATGTGTGACGAAATGTAGTTTTACTTGGGCATGTCATTGTATGCTTAAATGACCAGAAAGCACATCCTAAAAATGAGCCAAACGGAGGAGTTGACGGCATAAGTCTGACAAAATAACTGTCACTCAGTAAAGAAATGCAATTCTTTTTTTAATGTGATATCAGTAATGCAGCAGCTCTACATGTTTCTCTTGTTTTGTTTCCTTTTATATTTCACTCCAATTTATTGACACCTGTTGCATTCCTACTAACGCTAGCCACCATCCCCTGGCTTCACAAACTTTTGTTTTGCCTAGATCTCCAGCCAATTTAGTGTTTTAAAAGCTCACCTTTTTTAAATGCATATTTAGGTGGATCCATATATTGGCATCAGCGGTGACTTCCAAGTTTATGTAAGGCCGCAAGCTGAAGTCAATAATTACAGTTCTCCTTCTGATAATCAACAAGCATCTTCAGCTCTTTCTGAACTACGAGAGAATGCCCATGAATCTGACAAAACTGTATTATCAATTTTAGTTGAAAGTTTGCCGGAACTAACAGAGGTATATCTCTTAAAATTCTTAACTAATTAAGAACAGGAAATGCACTAGTAATTTAGAATGGAAGATTAAGGCCGTGTTTCATTTTTGTTGGCATAAGATTGAGGCAGAAGACATTGCTAAGCAGCTCTCAGAAGAATTTGTACCTGATGAATCTTTCATGTTTGGCTCACAATCTATGCTCGACATGGATCATATGCAAAGGGCTGCTTTCTCTAAGGGATCACCATCATTTGATGGGGTAAGCTTTTGCCCTTTCTTAACTTCATTACTGTGCTCATGGTGGGGATAAAAGCATATTGTTCCTCTGTTCAATTTTGCTTTGTTATATTACAAAAACTGGCACAAATCATTCTCTTGAGGGGTTGGATTTTGCTACCGAGAAGATTTTTTTTAAGACTTAGAATTAAACAATTTGAATCAAACTTTGGCCTTCTGACACAGGACTTTTCTGCAAATTCCATTGTTGATGATGATACAATGAGTATATCATCGGTGACAAATATATCTCAATTCATACCAAAGGTTCCACCATCTGCATCTCCTTCGATGTCCCATATTGTCAGCATTGGGCAGCTCCTAGAATCGGTAACACCCTATCTCTCTTATTTCCATGTATATTCTACGAAGGTATTATCACAACCAATTGACAATAACCATAGATTAATTCCTGCAAGTCCTTTAATGCTTGAAACAAACATTTTATGAAGTGCTTGTGCTGAATGTTCCCCCCCCCCCCCCCCCCCCCCCCCCCCCCCCACTGAACTGCCTGAAACTGAAATGTGGTTTTGAGCTCTGCATATTCAACCTACAACTGACGAGTTTGTTTGTACTGGAGTCATATGTGTTTTGATTTGCTTTTGGATTGGATATTTAAAACAGAACTACAGTAGATAATTGAAAGGCAGAGAGACAAGCAAGTGGACTTATCTCAAGAACTCAAACCATATATCTAAGTTCTAGTAGCAAAAAGAGCCGACGCTAGGTGTAAACTCATGTTTATTGGAGAAGAACAAAATCAGCGCAAATGAATATGTACACAATTTTGACATGGTTTCTACTTTCTTGTTGAGGATTTCACGCACATAACACAATTTGTGCTGATATGGTTCCACCCAATAATTTTTTTATTATTTCACTAACATTATATGCATCCAATGGCCATTCATATGCATTGGATGCATAACATAAATACTTGTGGAAGAAGATGTAAGACATCACATGCTGATCAGCTTTCCATATTCTCACAAGGAGTTTTTTAAAACTTTTTTTAGGCACTTGAGGTTGCTGGCCAAGTAGCCGGAGCATCAGTGTCTACGTCTCCACTTCCATACAGTACCATGACCAATCAGTGTGAATCATTGGGCAACGAAACTAGGAAGAAACTTTCAAATTGGTTAGCCTATGATAACAACGATAGCTGCTCGATAAGCAATGAAATGTTGCTTCCATCTGCAAATGGGCTGTCACCAATCAAGAAGGTGAGCATTCTTACTATTCATCTCTGTGACTTCATGAGTTCCTAGTTTGAGATGACACCAACTTATTCTTGATCCAATGATCACTTCTCTGTTTATGCTGTTTTTCATTAAAAAATAAAATAATTGGTGGAGCTTGTGTTGTGCATAGGTAACAAGCGATGCATTGGCACTTGATATAGTACCGACCCCAAACTCTTGGTTAGCAATGAGGCTGCCGCCTGCCAGCCCTTTCGACAATTTCCTCAGAGCGGCCCGTGGTTAATGCAAAGGTAAGTAGTACATGTGGCAGATGGTACTTTGAGCTAGGTTGGTTGTTTTTGGAGGTGTAAATTGCTAGGTCGGTCGGTAGGAAAACTTGTAGTGTCAAGTCTCTATGTATTAACGGACATGCCTATTAGAATCCGCTGTATGCTTTTGTTGAATAGACTGTTACTCATGTTTGTAATCATCATTTGTAATTCATGATTTCGGATTATGTTGTGTTTCTTGCCTTGTGGTACTTCCGATATATATGGTCAATGAACTGCAGCTGTGCTTCTACCATTTTTCGTTCTCTTAACGACTATTTGTTCATATTTCTTCTGGGGATTCCTTATACGCTTTCGTTTTATACTTGAGCCTTGATAGAATTGGGGGGATCCAATTGGATTGCTTTTGTCAGCAGGGGTCGGATTGTACCGGACATAGTTATCATACTTCCTCCGTCCCAACCAAATTCTATACTACTACACTACATATCATTTCGTGTGTATCATTGCAATCTGTAATTGTATCTGAAGATAACGATAGCGATTTGTATTACTACTTCAGCTAAATTTATCATACCGATTGACTTGCTCCACTTTGAGTTTTGGCAGTGCTAACAGCGTCCATCATAGTTTCTTCTGCTGTTTTAGAGTTGTCTTGTGCAAGCATTCCAAAGAAACCTTTTCTACAGTAGATCGTATTCTTGAGAGACGGGTGAAATCAAACATTGTATATTAAACTATAAATATCACATGCTCAGAAATGCATGTAAATTGTAATGGTTAATCTTGTCAAAAGTTTTGATTTTTGAAAATGTGCAATCTACCAAATTGCAAAAGGTGCCCCTAACCTGTCGTTTACCTTTTCTCCACAAAATCCATCCTCACGGATCTGATTTTTGTATTTTCTCCATAAATTTGATGATGAGAAATCAATTAAACTGTCACTTACATTACTGGAATAACAAATCGTTCCATTTGGAAGCATACGATATCCATACATGCAATTTGCCGGCTTTGGTACCCTTCATTTCTCCTATTAACTAATTTATCCAACACGTACAATTCCAGATTACCAATTCATTATCCATATATGAAGACCAAGCAGAAACTGGTTATCCTTGAAAGTGCGATGACGCACGTTGATTGATTAATTCATACTTTCTTCTAAAAAAGCAGCAACATTCAAGAACTCCTAGTCGAAAGAAGCTGGAAGTCTTCTAATAAAATAAGGAGAAGGAGTTCTGATCAAAGCAGGAAGTTGCGAAGCCTTGGACTTTGACCTAAAGCCCATCAAGAAAGCTGCAAAATGCTGACTTTGACCTAAAGCCCATCAAGGAAGTAGCAAAAGCCTGGAACTCGAACTTCATTAGGGTTTTACCATCGCCTATATAAGAGAAGGGCCTTGACAAGTTTAAAGACACAACTTGAAGAACAGAGATACAATTATTACAAAACACTTGTGTCTTCATACTGTTTTACTAGACTTTTACTTTGAATGTGTATTTGAGTCATTGTTAAAGGGTTAGCGATCTACTCCCGCACATTCAAACTAGATTAGGTTTGTTTCCTTTTCTAGGTCTAGTTTTGTAGTT
>JAYMSP010002719.1:0-22794 GCA_036897095.1 Plantago elongata
TGTATTTTCTTATCCAAATTTATATTTACAGTATAGCATTTTATTTACAGTCTAAGTTTATATTCACATTACAACTTCATTATCCTTAATTAATTTAGTTTCATATATATATAACTATGTCGATCATACTATCCTACATATCACCCACCTTAATTAATTTAGATATAAACTTATCATACTCTGCATACTCTGATTTAAATGTATATATATATATATATTAAGGTTAAAAACTTACTTTCCTGAAGTGGCTTAGTGAAGATAACTGCAAGTTGATCGTCAGTACCAACCTTGAGAATCTCTATATTGCGTTTCTCAACATGGTCTCTAATGAAGTGGTGTCTAACATCAATGCGCATGGTTCTAGGATGAAACTTGGAATTTTGGGTAATTGCAATAGCACTTGTGTTGTCACTAAAAATGGGAGTTTTCTCTTTATTGAGTCCATAGTCTCTGAGTTGTTGTTGAATCCATAATATTTTTGTTGCACAACAACCAGCAGCATATATTCAGCCACTGTGGTAGAAGTAGCAATTGAGTTTTATTTTTTTGCTAAACCATGAGATAAGTCTAGTGCCCAGAAACTGACAAGTTCCTGAAGTACTTTCCCTATCAAGCATTGATCAAGCATAGTCAGCATATGAGTAGCCAACTAAACTCAATCCACTTTCTTTAGGATACCACAGTCCAACATCTACAATGCTTTTAACATACCTTAATATCTTCATTGCAATGTTATGTGATATAATAGGATTCTTCTGAAATCTAGCACGCACTCCAACTGCATATTGAATATCAGGTTTGCTTGCAGTAAACTAAGTAGTGAACCTATCAACTTCCTGTACTTATGTTCTTCAACACTCTTATCAGATTCAGTATAAGTCATTTTGGTTCATATGCTCATAGATATCTTAGCATTCTTTTCAGAAAGCTTTAGATTGAACATGTTGAGCATATCCTTTGCATACTTTGTTTGACTAATGAATATTCCATCATCGAGTTGCTTGACTTGCAATGCTAGAAAATAGTTCAGTTCTCCCATCATGCTCATCTCAAATTTGCTTTTCATGATATTTGCAAAGTCATTACAAAGTTGCTTGTCTTTAGATCCAAATATAATGTCATCAACATATACTTAAACTAAGAGTAACTTACCTTCATGATTTAAAGTAAATAAAGTCTTATCAATTTCACCTTTCTTAAAACCACTTTCTAGAAGGTATTTGGCCAAAGTATCATACTAAGCTCTTGGAGCCTGTTTCAATCCATATAGAGCCTTTTGAAGCTTATAGACCATTCTACTTTCTGAGGAAACTTCAGAACCTGGTGGTTGATCAACATAGACTTCCTCTGCAAATTCACCATTCAAAAATTCACTTTTGACATCCATTTGGTAAACCTTAAAGGATTATAAGCTGCGAAGGCCAGATTGAGTCTTATTGCATCCAATCTTGCAACTGGTGCATATGACTCATCAAAATCTAAGCCTTCAGTCTGGGTAAATCCCTTCGCAACCAACCTAGCTTATTTCAGGTTATTCACTATACATATTCATTTTGTTTCTAAAAACCCACTTAGTTCCAATCACAGATATTCCTTCTACAAATGGAACTAATTTCCAGACTTTGTTTCTCTCAAATTGATCCAACTCTTCTTGCATTGCAGAGATCCAGTCTTGATCCTTTAATGTATCTTCAATAGTTTTAGGTTCAATGTTTGAGATAAAATAGCCAAAGAGAGTATTAGCATTTTAAGCTATTGCTCTCCTAGACACCTTAATCGATAGGACCAATCACATCCTTTGCAGGATGATCTCTTATCCATTTCATTATAGAGTTTGAACTAGTAGGGTCACTATCGACGTGATTTGAATGTGAATCACTATGATTATGACTAGATACTTCTTCAGTATCTGAGATATTTTGCACACTAGAAGTGCGATAAATATCTTACACTTGTTCAGTGTGAGAGATATCTTGAAAATGACTTTCAGAAAGGTCATTTCCATAAAGGTCTCTTCGATTAATATTCTTAGTTTCCATTTCAAGAATCCTTATAGGAAATTGTTCATCATGTCTAAGATCCATCTGGTTGTTACTAGACACATCATGTTTTTTTTCGTCAAACTCATCCTCTATATTAATGACGGAGTATTTCCTATCTGAGGGTTCTTCTTCAGAATCATTGATTAAAAGTTCCGTGAACCTATATGAGAGTTCTTCATCAAGGGATATTTTCTTGCTTCCTTCAAATTACACAACATGAACTGATTCTTCAATCTTCTTTGTTCTCTTGTTGTATACTCTGTAGGCTTTGCTATTCATAGAATAACCAAGAAATACACCTTCATCTGCCTTTGGTTGAAATGTTCTCAAATATTCTTTCTCATTGTTAAGAACAAAACATCTACAACCAAACACTTTCAGATGTTTGATATTAGGGGGTCTACCAACCAAAAGCTCATAAGGAGTTTTGTCATGGTGTTTATTTATCAAGCATCTGTTTTGAGTGTAGCATGTTGTATTTACGGCTTCAGCGTAATAAATTTCACTTATTTTAGTGTCAGCTAGCATAGTACTTGCAGCTTCTTTAAGGGTCATATTCTTCCTTTCAGCAAACACAATTTTTTTGAGGTATTCTTACAGAAGATAGTTGATGTTGTATACCTTTGCATGTACAAAACTCTTTTTATATTGATTGACAAATTCAGTACCATGGTCTGTTTTGATTGCAGACACCTTGTCATTTTTCATGACTTCAAGCTTGTTCAGCAAGTTTCGTATCTCCACCCTAGCATCAGATTTTTGATTCAAAAAGATAACCCATGTAAACTTAGAGAAGTCATCTACAACAACCAAACCATAATTTTTGCTTGCATAACTAGTTACAGATGATTCAAAAAGATCCATGTGTAATAGTTGCAGTAGTCTAACACTAGAATGCCCGGTTTTGGACTTGAAAGAGGTTTTTGATTGTTTCCCCATTTGACAAGCTGAGCAGACACTGTCCTTTCTGAAAGTCGTTTTAGGTAATCCAACCACTAAATCTTTCTTAGCAAGTTTGTTTAGAGTTTTGAAATTCAAGTGACTAATTCTCTTATGCCATAACCAGTGTTCTTCAGTATGACCTGATTAATTCACCATTAAACATTCTTCAGTTGTGGCAGATGTCCAATCAGCTACATATAGACTTCCTTTCCACCCAGCAACCAAGAATGTCTGCTTTGACTCATTGTCAATTAATTTGTAGAACTTTCATTTGATTTTCACCGAATATCCCTTGTCTGCAAACTAGCTCATGCTTAGAAGATTATATTTTAAAATTTTAAATGTGATTCGTCAGAATTGTAAGGGAGCCAAATTTCACGTTGCCATATCCTATGGAAGGATTTAATTCTCCTCTAGCAAACCTGATGTTTGATCCATTATTGCATACTTTATAATCGACCAAGTTTGTTTTATCTCCTATCATGTGCTTCTCTTTATGCACAAAACAGGAAACAGGAGTTAGGTTCTTGCCTCAGAAACAGAACCATCTAGACTAGACATTCTCCTGTAGGAATCCATGTTTGAATTGGAACATAAGGAGGAATTCTAGAATCGTTAGATTTGAGATGATTTTCCTTCTTGGAGTGTTCCTTAGTGTTCCTCGTGGTGGCTTCAGAGACCTGTCAGGTTTCTGAGTTTGCTTTTCAGCAAGCTTAGTCTTCCTGGCAAAGTTCCTTCTAGCCTTGACATTTAGTATTTCAGTGGCTAGGGATTGCTTCCACTTATGACAATTGCAATAAGCAACTCTAGCTTTCCACCATCGTTCTTGCCATTCCTTATATTGTTGCATGAGGACTTTCCCAATAGCACGATAGGCAATACCATTACGAGCACCATTGGCTTTCTAAACACGATTATCAATAGCCTTACTAGTTTCTGCACCATCTTTATATCCATAAAATGGTACAATGGGGAACTTGCCAAGTCATGTAATACTCCCATTTCTAGTAATACAACATTGTGGATGATCACAAGTCTGAGGGTTGTGTCCCTTTTCAGAAACATTATCCACAAGTTATTTGGGACTTGTTCCTTCAAAGTCCTAATAGCAACTCCTTTGCATTTGTCAACTACCTTAGCCTTCTGACCAATGCTATAGGTTGTTGTGGAACCTTAATGTTGACTTTTTATAAAGGTCAACCATTCATCACTCTTATTCAGAGGAGTGGAATTACTTAATTGTCCATCAAGTCCAAGTCCGTCTTTCTCCAAAGGGTCTCTCAAATATGATTGAACCTCCATGAGAGTGTCACTAGCTTTAACATATGATTTGAAGGATATTTCTTTCTTCTTGAGTTCTTCAATCTCAAAAAGAAGTTTCTTCACCAACTCATTATGATTGTTCAAAGCCAGTTTATGAGAAATTTCATTCTCCAATATTTGAGTCTTTAATGATGCTATTTCAGCGTCCTTATTCTCAGATACCTTGGTCAATTCAGAAACCTCTTTTTCAAGAGTTTTCTTACTTTCCTCTAAAATTTTGGTTTTTGATTGGAAAACCAAAAATTCTCTTTTGTACCGATCTAATTCACTTTTAACTAACTCCAAATTTTTGATTTCATCGTCATCACTTTCATAATACAGGAATTGTGAAGAGTTAGTTACCTCATCAGCCAAAAGGAACATTTCTATGTTGGAGATGTCGATGCCCATTATCTCAGCAACTCCATATCATTCTTCTTCTGGCCAAAGTCGATTACATCGTGATTAATCCCGCACAATTTTGATGATGGTAATTTTGAGTCATCTGAGTCCTAATCATCAGATTTTGACTCAATATTCAGAGCATCGAGCTGAATTTGAATCTTCTTTCTTCCTTTAGTGAGCAAGGCCCTTTGAGTTCTTTTAAAACTCCTCCCTTCTTTCTTGTCACTTGTCTTTAGCTTATTGAAAGTAGGACAATCACGTTTGAAGTGACCATGCTTTTGACAATAGAAGCAAATATCATTTTCGATTTCTGCATCTCCAGTACTAACAGCTTTCTGAGCCAGGTTGTTCAGAGAGTTGTTCTTTGGATGTTCTTGTACAAATGATAATTTGGGCCGAGATGTTTTTTCAACCTCTCTTTTGCTTTTCTTCTTTCTATCTCTTGGCTCACATATTTCATCATGTGACGAACATCAAGAGCATTTTCTTTAGACACTCCATTGGTATCCTTCTTTTCAGAAGTACCTTGGGAAACTAGAGCAACAATCTGCAACTTTTCAGCTACAACTAATCCTCGTTGGGTTGTCTCATAGTTTACAGTGGCTAGATATGAAAAGAGTTCCAATGCTTTGATTTGAGGCATCCTCTGGTTAAAGTAGAAGTACTGGGTATGTTCCCAATTCTGATTCAAACTTCTGACGATGGTTTTCACCTTCTCAGAATTCGAATATCTCTCACTTTCTCCAAGAGCAACCGTAACACTCATGAGAGTAGTAAACCTAAAATCAAATTCTTCCAGAGTTTTAGTGGGACCATGTTTAAAGTTTTGGAATTTCAACTTCAGAACTTCAAACTTTTTTTCCTTGGTTTTCTCAGTTCCGGTACAATTTTTTTCAATTATTTGCCAGGAAACTTTCACCATTTTAGCACGCCACAGTTTGCACTGTATATGCTTAGGTGTGGATTGAATGATGATGTTACAAGCTTGACCATCTAACATGTGTCTCTTGGCATCTTCCGATGTCCAGAATTGACGAGGCTTGTTGTCGTACTCAACTTGACCAGTAGCAACACCACCACTATCACTAGTAGAAGTGTCACTACCTTCAGCATCCTTGTCAGTGGTTCTTCGACCCCACTCCAATTACTTATTTGATTTGTCTGATTTTGATAGGTCCTTCATTGATGACATAGATCATCTCATACTGATGGCTTCTAGATGCAGCAGCACCTTGTTATTCCATTTCTCGTAATTCTCGGGCTTCGAAACCGGAGAATCACTCGAAGACATACATGCACATTTAACACACAAATTAAATCGTCCTTGGAAAGCAACAAAAATCTTTACCTATCTGGGGGATCGAGGTTCACTGCAGAAGGCTTGGGAACCTCCTGCTTTGATACCACTTGTTGGTCCAGATAACGGCAAAGGAAAAGACTAGAGGGGGGTGAATAGTCTTTTCAAACTTTTATCAATAAACACTATTTCACATAAACTGGAGGTTTTTTTATACATAAATTCAAAGAGCGGAAGACTTTGCGATAGATAAATGAGTTTGTACTTTGAAGTAATAAAAAGTGTGTGTGTGTGTGTGTAACGCTTAAAAAATAAATACAAGTAAGTAAATAATACATCAAGTATAGTGGTATCTAGAGGTGGCATAATCCTTCAACTAATCCACTTCGGCCTTTCTAAGACCTGAAATTCACTATAACAAATAATTGAGTTCTTCTTACAATAATCCTATTCTAAGATCCCTACAAACAAATGATTCACAACCAAATGTTCCCCCTGAGTTGTTCCTTAGCTCCTCGAGCCAAGTACTTCATGTACTCAAGATAACCTTGGAACTATTCCTTGATTTCCCAAATCAAGTACTTCTTGTACTCCACGACTTGATGGTGTTGGTTATAAGTTGATTGTCAGAAAAGCTTCTCGAATAACTTTCCAGTTATGTTTATAGAGAGCTTTGAAGAGATAGGACTACTTGATACACTTGTTAAATGTATGGTAGCTTCTCATTTACTGACCCAAATAATTGGTACCCGTTCTGGAGAATGAGCTTCAGAAGGTATCTGAGAGTTCAACTCTTTCATGAATAACAATCTCTTGGTATAGGTTCAAGACACTTAGAACTACTAGTGATTCTTCGAGCTTTTTGATCGCAATAGTAAGCATGGAGAATGGTAGTGAGATGCTTGAGAGAATACTTGCTTGCAAGTAGATATGAGTGTAGTTCGTGTGTGTATTTCTCAGCTTCTAAGTGGTGATATTTATAGATGAATTTGAGAGTCGTTTGAATAGTATCCACTAGACATACTCAAAATTCATTCCATTTATATCTCGAAGTAAGTACTCAGAAGTCCCTTTCTCATTTTTCATAGAGGACTATACATTGAGCGACATTTCTGCCGATGCAATAAATGCATTTGTACTATTTATTGTCTTGTAGTCTCAACGAACATATGCGGCTCTCTGAGAGCTAGCATGCTCCAATACTCAATGATGTCATATGTTCAAAGACTTGTTTTGTACAAATAATACACTATACAATATGATTCATGACCAAAGTCTATCTTAGGAGACTTAGCCCTTATAAACCTTGTGCAATCTTCAGTCTTCAATTTTCGATGAAAATCCATTGTTAGGATCCTTCTTCAAGGCCTTCTCCAAAATATAAAATTACATTCAGAGACCTAATAATCCTAATACAAGTTCTAGTAGACTAACATACTAAGTGATTTCCTCTTTTACAATGTTCAAGTGAACTAAGGGTACTAGTCACCTTTATGTACTAAGATAAGTCCTGTGGGGATTGATCAAAACATACTAACATATATTCCTAACAACAAGCTATAGAGGAAGCTGCAAAGCTTGCCTTAGAAAGAGAGATTGAGGTGCCCCATACCTTAACACTTCCAGAAGTTCAACATGTTGATGTTGCCTTGGGGGCTTCATCAACTTCCATGGCTATGGGGGTGGAGACAACAATATCCCCTTGTACCCTATCTTCTTCTTGAGCCTAAGAAGACAAATAAAAGTGTGGTTAAGAAAAGACATGTAAAATATGTTAACCAAGTTGAAGAGTGTTTATTGATGAACTGGACAAACCTTCAAAGTTGAAGGCTCAACAACATTTTCTTTAGAAACCTTGAGAGTTTATGGGTTATCTTCTTGAACAAGTGATGTTTCCACCACGGTATTTTCTTCCTCAGTTTGAGCCTATATTAGAGAAAGATAACAAGTTAGTTAAACTCATTATGTTTTACAAGTATTTAGAGAAATTTACACTTGTATAGAAGCCTATTATACTAGCTTTCTGAGAAAGATATTTCTTAACCTTCAATTCCGAAGGTAACTATTTCAGAAAACATCAAGTGTTTTGAAAAGAACAACTTTTTGGACTTTCATCTAACAAATTGTTGTTGATTTTTATCCTTAGGTTCAAGAAGAAATATAGGTTGATGAGGACTAGACTCCCAAGTCTCCACCTCACAACAAGATATCTGAGGCCCCCGTAATTTAAATGGTGGACCTTTCTAAGCCTAAAGTTAATCCTTAGGTATTTCAGAAACCAAACCAATTTTGAACTCAGATATTACTTCAAATTCTGATTACTCACAATTCAAATTCTTTCTTTCAGGCTTCAACTTGTGTACAAACCCACTCTCCAAATGGGTTGCTGAGGTTTTTCAAGAAGCACACAATCGACAAACATCTAGAGTGCTTCAAAACTTGGAAAAAGCTCTGCAAAATGAAATTTTCTGAGCTAGTCAAGGTTGTAGATCACAATATTTGCAGGAAAAGAGCCTTGAATATGGAAAACTACATCCACGCATTGTTTCCCATGGAGAGATACTCTTTTGCCTCTATGATGTGTGAAGACTTCTCTGAAGAAATAGTACACAAGTGCATATCCTTCTGAATTGGAAGAAGTGAATGGGCAACCGATCACTCTGCCACAAGTGATTAACCTAGTTTCTGAGGATGAGGAAGAAACCGATGAAAATGATTTCCAATAACCTCTCTCAGATCATCACAAAAAGGATGACAAGAAGAGTGATGATGATGATGATGATGATGATGATGATGATCCTGCTCCAGGGACTGGTGGAATTGCTCAAGGTCAAAGAGCTATAAATGTTGAAAAGCCAAGTCAGTAAACAGCTCATAAATAACCACCTCCATCACCAAAATCACAACATGTCTCTGATCCACAAGAAACATTGCAATTGGCTGAGCAAGTTTCTATTCAAGATCAACAGAAAGAGTTTGACGCTGCTCAAGCAGGTGTTACAGGTTTGTAGAAGCTGCTGGAGAGAGAGAGAGAGCACAGAGCCAATCTGGAACTAGAAGCACATATTGAGGAAAAGAATGCTCAAGTACTTAAGCTTGTAGCACATAATCACAAGGAATTGGAACTCCTTGATGAATAGAGAAAGCTAAAGCGTGACATCACAACAATCGCTGCAAAAATCGATGAAATGGCTGATGACCAGCATAATGCTAAGGTTGCATTGCCATAAAGTGGGCCTTCTTCACTGAAAAAAGGTAAGGAAGAAATTTTTGCTGTCCTCGGCCAGAATGACAATGATGAGTGGTCAGATGATGAAGAAGAGGAAGACAATTCAAAGTTGGCAGATCTCAATGAGGAAGACATGCAACTTGTTGATCATAGGAATGTTCATTTGGCAGTTTCTCATCTGAAGAGAAATCAAGACAAGTACGTTGTCCTGGCCAGACTCAGAAATGAATTGAATTAGCAGAATAATCATGTTCTTGAAACCATCCCTCCAAAACTTAAAGCTTTTGTTGAGTTGTTCACCCAAAGAAAAACTAGCATGATGATTGCCCAGAAAGATCTAGGCATGATGAGGGATGAAGACATGAACATTGCCCATAAAGCTTCGAATGAGACAAATTATGATGCAGGAAAAGTTTATGTAGTATCTTATGCCATGGAACAGCTCACAAAGGAAGACTGGACTTCTGAGGAAAGTTGAAGAGCTACTTTCAGATCAGCAGAGGTTGGTGGGTACCTACAACAATCTGAGCAAGAACTTTGAATCTCTGCAAGAAGCTTTTGTGGTTTTGATTCATTCCACAATGACTGTGGGGGAAGAAACTCCAAAGGGGAAGGGAAGAAAGAGAAAATAACCAGAACTTCCTTTGACTATCTTGAACACTCCTCCCTCCTCAAGCCAACAAGATCCTCTACCACCACCACCTCTAGGAAGACTTCCAAGGGGAACCAAGTCCCCAAAGAAAGAAGACAAACCTTATGAAGAAGAAGAAGAAGGTAAGAAGAAGCATATAGGATATGAAGGTTGCAGACCATCACAAGACTAGCTTGATGATGATGATGATGATGATGATGATGATGATGAGTCTGATCATGATGAGAATTCACTCCATTAGAATAGAAGAACAGTGGACAACACTTCTGGTCCTATTGTTGCAAAGCCAATAGCTACAAAAACACCTTCTGGATACACCAAGTCTATCCAGGGTGGTTCTTCAAGCAACATCCCCAGAAATGATGAAGGAACTCCGTTTAATTCCAAAGAAAGAAGAAGAAGGGGAAGGGATTCTAAGTTTTGTAGAATGAGCTTAGATACAGGTGAGAGACCTGAAAAACCTGTTGATGCACTTATTGAATACGTCAAAATCAATGACAGTCAATTTTCCTATAGATGCATTAAACAAACCAATGGTTATTGGATTTTGGATCTCCAACACTTACTAGTGAACAATTTCTTTCCAGAGTCAATCTTTCAACATATAATGGCATGGAGGAAAGATAAACCAGAGCTGATAAATCCTCAGCATGTGAAGGCATGGAAGGATTTTGAAGTCTGCAGGAGAAGAAAGTCAATGGACAAGGAACTTTCTGAAGAATGTCCATATGCCAGACCATATGATGTGCACAAGGTTCCAAGGCTGATAGGAACTGGCAAGTCTTCCAAGAACAAGTTGGGTGTTCTACCCTACGAGTCTTTCTACATGACTCAGAAAGAATATGAAGATGATATGAGGTATTTGAGAGTCATCTACAAATACTACCACCTTATAGAGGTAAGGGTGGATCATGCATGGAAGTGGGGAAGATACTTCTGGATCAAGCACTTTGTAGACAAAAACTCTACCATAGACTACAAGGAGAACTACAGGATTGCCAGAGAAACAAAAATGGCATTGAGAACCTATCTCCTTGATTATGTCATAGACAAGAAGAAGTACAAAGACATGGTATTCAGGTAATGATCTTGAGATTGTGATTGAAGAACTTGAGGTTTCTGAGAACCTTGAGTGTTTTGAAGACTGAAGACTTGAGGACTTAGTTCATAGAATGCTCATTTGGAGCTTGGACGCTCATGTTCTTCTATTTACGTAAGTAATTTTTTGTGTATATTTGTTGATTGTATTTCAATTGATCTAGTTTGTAAAAGTTATCTCTGATCCTTTAATTGTAACTATCTGATGAACCTACTTTCTGATATTATCTATAAAAGATAACTTGTCAGCAAAGATCACTTCTTGTGATTTAGTTGATGTTTACTTTCTGCACTTTATTGAACTAAATTGTATAATCATCTGAAATGATTTAGTGTTGGATTGATTTCTCTAACTAGATTGTAATAGGACTTTAGATAGTCATTGTTGACTGATCAAAAAGGGGGAATTTGTTAGAAATATCTGTTTCGTTTCTTATCACTCAACGTAATGACTTATCTTAGTTTAGAGAAGTGTCTAGTATTCTCGGTTCACTTGAACATAGTAGAGACGAATTACACTAAATATGATAGTCTAGAAAATCTTGTATTATGATGTTAGGTCTATGAATGTAATTTTTATTTACTTGAAGAAGACCATGACGAAGGTATCTAATGAAGGAAGGAACTCTCAGAAAGTGATAGTTCTAACAAGATATCTGAAAACTAAAGGAGAAAGGTGGGGAAAATGCTACATTTCCCGGTGGCTGAGCTCACTGTGGTGAGCAGCATGGCGAGAGACCTCAATGCGGTTCCAAATGACCATGGAATTATAGTGAGGCTCGGACTGAGGCAAGAAAGAAGAAGGAAGGCCATCTCATTGCGGTGAGGCCTGTTTTGACATAGTCAGCCCACGATTTATGTTTTCTTCCATGATTTCGGATTTTCATATCCTTGGCTCTATAAATAGAGCCATTGTATCCGTTTAGAATTCATATCTTTATTAATTTTCAGTTACTTCTCTCAATTCCAAAACATTGTAAGACTTTTAGAGATTCAATCTTTCTATCAATTGAAGTACTTTTTACTTTAAGAAGATCTCGTGACATTGACGTATCCACTTATTAATAGTGCAAAAAAGGTGGATTTCGTCTTTTGTACGTGATATATATATGCGAAATCTAAACGCATGTATGTATCAATGTGAACTTGCATATGTCGCAACCTCTAATTAGGTATATCTCTCGATAAGTGCATAGCTTGTGCCAAGCTCATACATAAGTGCTTATAATCAGTATTTGGTTGAATTTGCAACAGATAGTGGTGAATCTATACATATAATAAAAGAGGATGGAATATTTAAAGATGACTTATACTAGAACAAGTCAAATTCTAAGTAGCAATTTTAAAACCTTCAAAATGAATTATTTCAACTCAAGTTTTCATTCAATTTTCGGACATACATCACAAAAATTCAAATTCTGTAGAAAATTTACTAAATATAGTGAGACAGGAACCAACAATATTCTGAAAAGCGACAACCCTTCCTATTTTCCTTCCAAATCACTTCTTCTACTTATTTTACATACTATCAATAGGAAATATTTAAATAAAAATTCCTACACTGACTAATAATCTATAAAATATGGATATTATACATTCCAGATTTATTAACTCAGCAACAACTTCTATACATAAAGTAGTTAATGAAAGAACAGAGAGCTTCCAGATAATCTCTGAAAAATGTCAATCAAAATGCTATAATTAGAATGTAATATGAAATTTTGTTCAACAAAATCAAGTAATCTTTTCAGTTTATAACAACTTGAACGTATACTAAACAACTAATTCCTAAATTTAGGTTATTATCAATTTTAAAATTCCTCAATCAATCCCTATATATAAACATGAGTGCACTAGACAGAAAATGTAGCAAATTGAAAGCATTCTCACACCAGAAAGAATGTCTTTCCCAGTCAAAAAATGCATGAAGATACCATATATTCTTCACCTTTCTGATGACATGTTGGTCGATATCATGTCACGTGTTGCATCCAACCATCTGTGATATCTTTTTGGTTTCAGATATTACCAGTAAAAAGCTGCTGGAAAATGCACGGCGAATTTGAATGGTGATGTTTCCATCCAAATCCCGAGTTGTGATACTTTCAACAGTCCATGTAAGCGTGTTAAGGTCGTCTACGTTGATGACTACAAGAATTGTGGACTCAGAGTCCAAGCATCCAGTTCAAAGTTTTCATCAAGAAGGAGAAATTTACACCATGATTATGATTTTTATTTCATTTCAAAAAAGTCGAACAGTTTCAGTTTTGCTTTGAGTTTATATGATTTCATTAGGTTTGTCCGCTGTGGTTTCATTTGTTCGACACTTATCTATCCATTTCTATTGTTTAATTATCTACATTTCTCATTTGTGTCATGTATCTAATAATTAGTTGAATTAATAAGTTTATATCTCTATATTAACTTAATATAACTTCGTATTGTAAGTAATTATTATGCAGTTCTTAGCTTGAACTCTAATCGATATATTATTACCTATGAATATTTTCACTAAACTATTTAATCAAGCCAATTCAATTTGGTAATTATGTTAATGCATCATACTATAGGAAATTATTTCTAAGTTCTTAGCTTCAACTCTAATTGAGATATAATTATCTAATCGAGCCTATTTGCTATTTTAATGAAGTTGATTAAATAAAATTTCAAAATGTAATTAGAGTAATTTGAGTTAGCAGGCGTACCTTACTGATCCTGAAGTGTAATATTCCATACATAAATTCATTACAGTTTCAAACAAATCTTTATATTATATATATACCTAATCTTTTTTTTCCCTATCAAATCAAAACAATACTAAAATATAAAATTTGTAACGAATTCGAGTATTAGTTTTGATTTCCTTCGTCCATTCCGTGATCTTTATGTCCACAACATATGTATCAGTGATATAGAAAAACACTTCATTTTAGAACTCAGGGTCCTGATTTTAGTTTCCAGAACTCATCACCTATACTTTAGTTTGAAAATCATTTAGTTTGAATTTCCACCATATTTCCCACCATATTCACTGGATACACCATGTATCCGAGAAATTGAGTCAAAATGAAATCAACAATTTAGACATAAGTAAGTAGTTGAAAAGTCACACTATTTTTAGTTGTTGATATTTATAGATATGAATAATAAGATATTGGAGTAAAAAAAATCAAATCAACTTTAAAAAATAAGAATCAAAGGATACTTGGTAGAAAAATATTTGAAATTAAATACGTTTTTTAGAAGTTGTTCAAGTTTAAATATATGGAGAGATATAAATCGTTGAACTGAACAACTGTATGATTTGCTCCAAGAATTTTTCTAAATATTTCTTTCATTGAAAGAACCATTTTTTATGGTAACGGATATACAGTTTATACGAGACGTGACACTAGTGCCACTGTTGAGAAAGAGGAAATACTTACCCGATAACGGGTATGAATATTACAAGAATTAATTTTTATTCGTATACAATCATTATTTTCTATAGCAATATTTATATATTTTAAGAAGGATTTTGGCTACAAGATAACATTATTGATGTGTTAAATTTTGGCTGGCATGTCGTACCATACAATTCGTTTCTTCTTATGAAGTATCAAGCACACATAAATGTTGAGTGGTGTAACATGAGCAATTCAATCAAATATTTGTTCAAGTACGTGAAAAGGGAGTTGATAGAATCAGTGCCAAGATTACATTTATAATGAGTTGAAGGACTACATCGACTGTCGATATGTATCGGCTTGTGAATCCGTATGGCGCATAGTGACATTTGATATTCATTTTAGAACCTATTTAGAGTCTATCCTTTCACTTGGAGGTAAACAATCAGTGACATTTAAGGATGGAGATTTGATCACCGAGTTATTGGAGAAGCACACCGTGTCTGAGACGAAATTCCTTATGTGGTTGGTGTTCAATAAGACACATCCAGAGCATAGAAGTACCTTTATGCTGAATTCCCTAGGTACTACGTGTGGGAGCCCAATCAAATGTTTGAAAAGATAGGAAGGTGTTCAATAACAAAGTTGGAAGAATATATCACGTCCCAATTAAGACCGGCCTCCTCTATTTTATGAGGGTAATGTTTAATCACAATAGAGAAGCCACTTGCTTCGAGGATCTTCAAACGGTTAATGGGGTCGTTCATTCTTCTTACCGTGATGGGTGCTACGCTCTAGGACTTCTTGATGATGACAATGAGTATATACATACTATTAAGGAAGACAATTTTTGGGGATCGGGTCGCTTCTTGAGACATTTGTTCTCCATGCTTATTCATTATGAGAGCATGCCAAGACCATATCATGTTTGGGAAAGTACGTGGGAGTTTCTTACCGATGACATACAGTACCATGTTAGGAAAAAGTTGAATAACCCCGGTTAAATTACATACAGTCGTGTTTTTTGTTTGTTTAATAAACATGTTTTGTTCAATTTTTGTGTTCAGGTTTACAGCTAACTGATAAGCAGTTGAAGAATTTTTCTCTTGCTGAGGTCGAAGATTTCCTTAAGAGTAATGGATGGAGTTTGAGCCATGTTGAAGGTAAGCTTGTTCCGGACAATGCAGTGAAACATAATGGTATGAATAACTTGATTTATGAGGAGACGTCGTATGATATTCACGAAATGAATGCACATCATAATCATCTATATTTGTGTTTGAATGATTAGTAAAAGAACGTGTACCATACTATTATGGATGTTGTGGATTCCGGTGAAGGCGGCGTATTCTTTCTCTACGCTTATGGTGGCCCTGGCAAGATATTTCTATGGAATACACTATGCTCTGCATTGCGTGGTAGGCGTGATATAATCCTCCCAATTGC
Organism: Plantago elongata; assembly: GCA_036897095.1. Taxonomy (NCBI): domain Eukaryota; kingdom Viridiplantae; phylum Streptophyta; class Magnoliopsida; order Lamiales; family Plantaginaceae; genus Plantago; species Plantago elongata. The sequence goes on from JAYMSP010002719.1 coordinate 15,800, forward strand.
TTCGAGTGGTATAGCTTTGTTACTTCTTTCTGGAGATCGGACTGCTCATTCTAGATTCAGCATTTCATGGAATGTTGATGAGACTACAACATGTAGTAGAATTACCCCACTTAGTGATCTGACCGGATTTTTTAAGGAAACTAAGTTGATCATTTGGGATGAGGCTCCAATGACTAACAACTATTGTTTCGATGCTCTTGATCGTAGTCACCGGGACGTTATGAGGGGTGCCCGTGGTAGACCGTCTACGAAACTCTTTGGTAGATTGGTTATAGTATTTAGTGGAGATTTTAGATAATTATTTTCAGTCATACCTAAGTGTAGTAGGCAAGATATAGTACACCATTCAATTCCTCATCTCGAAGGAATTGGGACCACTGTCGCGTACTCACACTAACTAAGAACATGTGTTTACAAGTATTTCCAACGTATTTTTTATAAATTATATTTATAATTCCGTTTCGTACTTTGTATAGTATACATTATTAGAATAATATATGTTATAATTTATCTTACATGTTTAACATGAGTTTCATCACCTACAGTCTGGAGTCTCATCAAAAGACATCAGGTCAATCGGAGATTTTGTAGATTGGCTATTGAAAGTTGGGGATGGTGATGTTAGCGGTGATAATGATGGAGAGGTTCAGATCAAATTGACCGATGATATTTTGATCCGTTCTAATGACTCACCTATTGCAGCTATAGTAAAGAGTACGTACCCCCATATTGTTGGACAATGTTGGTGATGATCGGTACTTCCAAGACCGAGCTATACTTGCACCAACTATTAAGATTGTGTAGGAGGTCAATGATTACATAACGTTACTGCTGTCTGGAGATTTAAAGGAGTTCATGAGTGCGGATAGCATATGTCTCAACGAGGACAATGTGATTAATCGAGACGATGTTTATTTGGTTGAGTTCTTGAATACTATTAAGACATCTGGGGTACCCAATCACATCATTCGTCTGAAAGAAGGTTGTCCGATCATGCTTCTTAGGAACATCGATCAAGCACATGATGCAATGGAACTCGGTTGATTGTCGTCCATATTGGCACACATGCTATTTGGGCGAAGACGATATATGGAACAAATATTGGGAAGAAAGTTTACATACCTCGAATGGTAATGAATACATCAGATCTGACTAAGTTTCTTATTAGATTTCAAAGGAGACACTTTTCCCATATCAGTTTGTTATGCGATGACAATCAACAAGAGCCAAGGTCTATCATTAGCTCACGTAGGACTCTTCCTTCCAAAACATGTTTTCTGCCATGGACAGTTGTATGTTGCATTTTCAAGGGTCACAAACAGGAAAGGCCTGAAGATTTTGCCATTGGATGAGGATGGAAATCCAATGGATACGACTACCAATGTTGTTTACAATGATATATTTAGAAACATATGAGGTACGTACGTCTTTATACATTATAATGTTCAATTCAAATCTACACACATATACATTCACTTATAAACACTTTTTTGTCTTCTATTTTTGAGCCAATGGTTGTGATTGTTCCTATCTATTACGGAATAATATATTTCGTCTTCGTGATTTCGTTTTTTAATTTATTGTAACTTTGAATATTCCTTCTTATTATTTCTTGAATGGATTATTTTATTAATTGGTTATCGCTTATTAAAAGAAGCTTAATTTTATTTTATACCTTTATATTTGTATTGTTGAATAAGAATTTTTTTAATGGGTATGAATCCAGTTAGGAGGGATTTTGGAACTATGTTTGATATAATCCCTTTAACTGATCGTCTACAATGTTCTATGAATCGTGTACTGAACGTGATCATTACAGGTTTTTCTTCTCTACAGTCTCTGGCTGGAAGAACTTATTCTATCCAACCCGAAGTAAACCATGTTCGAAATAATGATGATTAATTTCGGACTGGCATATAAACGAAACCGTTCTATACCTTTGTTACAAGTCGTGGCTACAAAATTTTATGTTTAATTTAGTAAAAACTACATTTGTTTGCGGTGGGGTGGGGGAGTATGCTACTCTCTTAGCGGAAAAATTCTATTTGATCTTCTATGTACTTTTTTGCTCCATAATGGACCTAGACATCTAATACCCTTTAGGTGGGGAAAACTGTCTTCGATCTTCTCTATACTTTCTTGATCTCCATAATAAATCGAAGTAATGGAGGAGGTGGGGGATCAGTTAATACTATATAGGCGGGGAAACTTTCTTCGATCACTTTATACTTTCTTTGTAAAATCCCGAAAATTTTATTGAACGTCTACTTAATTTTAATTTGGAGTTGAGAAATCATATGGATTCGAGTTGTTACGGAATTTTATAAGTCATTATTTTTACGGATCAATAATTCGAGATGGATTTTCGTAATCAGTCCCAAGGTGAGCCTGGCCCGTGGACCGTAAAAAGAGAGTAAGGTTATGTAACTTAAATTACCAATTCTTCACCCTTTTCGCCGTCCCTCTCACATATGCTCTGCTTATTAGCTTTTGATCATACCATAATCAACCATCATCAGTGGCGGCATCATTGCCGAGTTGGGACTTGGTGCTAGAGACATGAGTTGTCTTGGACGGGTTAGATTAACACTTGTTGTTCGTATGCTCATAGTGATGAGAAAAGGTACTTATACAAGCTAATTGGAGTATTATGGTACTTAATTATAATTAATTACCACTACAGTACAAGGGACGGTCTATGTATATTGTTGTGATGAATAATTGGAGTTGACTTGGTGATTGAAGGATTTGGCCTTGTTGATTAAAGTTAACTAGATGGTGTTTAGTATGCTTAATTGATTGGCACGTGAACAGGATATTAATTGGAGTTGGACTATTTACTACTACCGAACCAATTAGTACCAATTGAGGGATGGACTGGGTATATTGCAGTGACATGATAATTAAGGATAATTTGATGGAGTTTCCTTGGGATTTATCATATTGCTTGAGTGATCAGTTTTTAGACACCACAAATATATGTATTTACCAATTGAAGGTCTCGGTTAGTAGATTGGGTTAATGGATTGAATGCATAGACAGGTCCCCTGTAGATGATATGATAAGACGGTGCAGTTCATCATGTGTTTGAGGTGACTAGTGGAACTCTAGAGATTTTACTACGAGCCTAATTTGGTAACATGAAGGCATTGTGCTGGCATTGGTAACGATTTATGGATTCGAGGTAAGTGGAACTCTTAATTTATTTATGTTTTTTACATTGTAAAATATAAATGTATGATTTTTAATTGACAAGCAACTTATAGTTAATATATCAAGTAATGGAACTTGGTATAATACTCTTATCAAAATAGGATCAAGTATGTATGTTTCATAAATACTTTCCTTGTATACGCGATTGTGAAAGTGATAAAGCATGGATTATGTGTACGTACGTTTATGCCCATCGATATGCCTATGAAGTGTTTGGACCCTCATGTGTTAAGGAGTTATTGTGCTTTGGAGTACTCCCTTATGTTATGTATGTGACCCGTATGTGTTACGGGGTAATTGTGACCCCCATGTGTTGGGGGATATGTTATGTGAAAACCGGCATGGGTGCCACCACGGTTTATGTGGCCATAGTGTATATTTGATTCGAGCTATATGTGAAATGTGTCATGTAACATATGTTCCATGCTAAGCAAATTATTTTAGACTATGTTTCTGATATAAAATGGAGTGTATGCTTTTTTTATATGTACTTGATCCGAGTAAAAGTGGCAGAAACTCACTCTTACACATTTTTCCAGTTGAGTAAGTGACTAAGGTTCTGAGGAGGTTGCTAGTGGGAGCAAGTCGATCTAGAGCAGCTAATAGTGTCAATGAAGTTTTGTAATTACTGAAGGTTGTATTTTACTCAAGGTTTCTAAAATTGTATTTATTGACTTTGAGGTGTAGTCGCTATGCTGTGTTTACCACTCTTTTGGAAACGATTTATAAAATTGAGGCTTCGTCTTGGTGTGAGCCCATTTCACGATAGACAGCCGGTCGCGCCAAATTATTTTTGGTTTTGGGGCGTGACATTCTTGATCTCCAAGATGGGTTGGGACGGAACGTGAAAATCTGACAGATACTTTCTAAGCGGAAACTCTCTTCGAATTACGAATTAGTAAACTACACCTTGACATCGCTACGAATTAGTACTGATTTAATCTAATATACCATTAATTAATTCATATAAGTACACTCCACGAAAGGATATATTCTTCTTTAGAATTGTAGAGTTGCATAATTTAAGGATTATGTTGTCATGTGATTGAGAGTCTATACTAGGATTTTGAAGTATCAACCTCATTTTAACACAATTTGAGATCACACTTTAAAACTAGTTACTCAATTCCTGAGGAGAACGATCCTATTGCTTAACATTGTTATACTCCAACAACCACCTTGCTACTTGCATTATCCCATATATTAATTTTGAGCACATCATAATGATTTTTGTAAATTATTGAAACAATAAAATTATGACATTTGAAAAACTTTAAATGGTATAATAACATCAGTATATTGCAAAGTAGTACTTGATGAGAAAAATAGAATAGGGTTTATTCTGATGTGTGATAAATAAGAGAATACAAGCATGTATTTATAGAATAGATAGAAACTTCTAGAAAGTCCGTAACAGTTGGACATATAACAGTCTAACTCAATACTAACTCGTGTACATTTATTCTCTAACACTCCCCTTGAATGAACAGGAGTTAGTGATAGTTGGTATGCGAGAGATACTGCCTCATTAAAAACCTTGCCAAGAAAAACCCAGTGGGGAAAAAACCTAGTGAAGGGAAAAAGAGTGCAGTACATATCCAACTCCCCTTATTAAAGCATCACTTCAATTCTCCGAATGTCATAAATCCAATCTTCCAAATCAGCTTCTCAAATGTGATGTGGTTGAGCAAATCTTCAATTATGTTGTACTTGGATGAATCTTCTTCTCATAGATAATGGCGGAGAATAACTTATGTAATACATGCATTGTCTTCTTTGGGAAGAACTCTTCAAATACTTGAAATATCATATAGTTTCAATGTTCCAAAACTTCACTCTATAATATTGTAATAATACCCAACAATCCCATAGCTCTTATCATTACCAAACAGTTTCCCAATCATGAAAATATATGTGCTTATAATGTTGCCTCATTTAAAATATCACTAGGAAAAACCCAATAGGATAAAAACCTATAGAGGGAAAAAGAGTGCAACCATTTCTCATGAAATGCACAAACGTCCTCATTGCTCTTCAATAATGATCTCCCTTACTTGACAGGATAGACCTTCTTCACGAGGTATAGTAAGAAGTAATGTAGCTCTTCATAGCTTAACTTTAGGATTATGGTACTTCAGGACCAAGTGAATTTCAATGATAGTAGTAATAATCCTTGTAATAATCTCATACATGCTCAAACTACAAGTTGAGCCAACATCGATGTAATCAATAATACTCTTAACGATAGAAGTTTACAAACATAAAACCTTAGTTCCTCAAGAACTTTTCAATCTATGTTCACCGACATGATATTATTTAGTCTCCTTTCGGGACTTACTTCGGAGATAATATCTCCCCTCATTGAAATTTCTCAAATCATATGTGTAATGACCGGGATTCGGTCATTATATTTTAATAATAATTTCGGAATAGTTCTTGCCGAATTAGTAAATGTTAGTTCGCCTCCGATATTAAGTTCGTATTATTATTATTATTATGATCGATTTAAATTATAATAATAAAATAATTTTAAAAAAAAGATGAAATAAAAACATTTATTTTAATTTTTATACGACTTTAGTTCGACTCTAATATCGCCAGGGAGTCAATTTTATATTTTTTTCAGAATTAATTACGCGTTATTTGGAGTCCCGAAGACAATAAGGTGTATATACTTGTGCGTAATATCCATTATACCCCTTGTGCTTATCTTCTTCTCCCCAAACGAAGACCGACTCCCAGTTTCTTCTTATCTTCTCCATATATCGCTCCTTCCTATGGCCTCCTTCACGCTGCCTTTCTTTCCCCCTTTTCGATTTCCCTCTATCGACCCCGCCACCATCACCGATCGGCCTCCGCCACTACCTCCACCTTCGCGCCTCCGTACTCTCTCTCCGGTGTCTCTCCTCCGCTCCCGATCGCCACCCCCTCTCCGCACCTGTGCTCCATCTCCGTTCACTCTCAATTCTCTATCGGTTACTCCACCACTTCGCCTCCGTCCATCCACCGCAGCACCTCTTCTCCGCCACCGCTGATCCGCCAAACTCCTCCCATCGAGCCCTACCCTCATCGACCGCGCTCGACCCCAATTCTCCACCTCCGATATAGGTAACTAATTAGCTGACGAGTTAAGCGATATCGAGCATAAGCAAGCTTCCAAACCAGGTATGGGTTGAATCTTCATAATACCTGCCTTTACTGCTCTTTGTAAAAATAACTATTTTATAACTGTTGTTTGAAAACTGTGAATATTATATCAAGCGACGGGACTTGATATAATATTATTTTATTCACCGAGGATCAAGTTATGTGCGTATCCCGAAAATTTGATTTATGATATATGTGACGTGTGTGAAACGCTTTTATGAAACGCATGGATAAATGTCAGCTCTCATATGTGTTGTATTTTGTCTGTGGGACGTACCGTCTGTATGACGTGAGATTGTCCCTGTGACGCCGTCTCTATGACGGGATGTTGTCTGTGGAATGTACCGTCCGTGTGACGTGAGTTTGTTCCTGTGACGCCGTCTTAATGACGGGATGTTGTCTGTGGGACGCCGTCTGTGTGACGTGGTGTTGTCCCTGTGACGCCAGGTACTCGTGATTTATTCATCTGATCAAGGAATGTGTTGTAGATCTCTGTGGGCCACCGGATGTATACTAGTGGCCGCGACATATGTTTGATTGAGCTAACATGTCTGAAATGTTTGTGAAATTCCATGCTGTAATATTTTTATATGCATGCGTTGAATTTTGTGAAAATCTGTTGATTGCAATTCCTT
>JAYMSP010002720.1:0-22791 GCA_036897095.1 Plantago elongata
GTGGGCAGTAAACTTGTCGTAGAACTACCGTGTATATCCATAAGAATGCAAGGTTTTATAAGAGCAGTTGGCAAACAAGAGACAGAAAATGCAATGGTGTTCGAAGTATTTATCCCATGCAACAGTGCAGAAAATTTTAAAATTTTTTATAGGCCCCATCTATAGGAGTGAAGTAGATGGAAAACATTGAAAAAGATATAGGCTAAGAATAAGATGCAAGGTTTCCGAGACTTCTCATACACCCTCAACCTCGACTATTGACCGGTAAGATAATATGAGAAACATAAAAAGCAATCATTCCTGTGAAAAATATATTATATAAGGTCTATTAACATAAAAAGTTACAACAGTGATGACAATGATGACACATTTACCTTTTCTTGGTTTCTTTGGTTTTAATTCATGAAATGTGGTATTTTTGGTTGGGGGAACCTTCCTGGCGGATGATGATTTTAGTGAATCTGGCTTCTTTGAAGATATCAGAGCGGATGACAGTAGAGCATTAACAGCTTCACGCTGCTCTTTTCTTTTCATAATTGAATTAGAAAGTGACTCAGCTTGGTTTGAAGATACTTTCTCATCTTTGTCTCGGCTACTTCCCCCAGAAGATAATTTACCAAGCTTCACCTCTTCCTTTCGCTTATCATACTTAATAGTATTTGTCAACCTCTCATCACGGGGAGGTTTCTCGTGTTTTTCACTTCTAACATTCATCCTTCCATTATCAGCTCCATGACCTGAGCTTTTTATAGTGTTCTCTTCATCTTCATTACTTGTTGAGCTTCGAACCTTCCTAATCTTGTTATTACTATATGGAACTTCAACAGATGCAACCTTCTTCAATGGAAAACTCTGGTTTCGGTGATCAGCTTTATCATTACCTTTTAAGGAAAAATCTTCTTTACCACTGTACTTTCTCTTTCTTTCAGATACATGATTCATCTTCGATTTATTTGCATCTTCCCTAGTGGTTTTAGCCTTTTGTACTTGCTCCAACTGATTTGCAGTTTTCAAGGGATTCCCTGACCTAGTTTTGTTTTCCGTACCTTGCAGTGCTATGGAGCTGTACGGTTTTTTACCAACTACAATCAAATTTCTTCTCTTAGCATCTTCAACAAGAGCGGCCCAGCTGAGGTTTTTCTGCAAAGTCTGTGCATTACCAAAAATCCATAGAGAATGTCTGGCTCTAGTCAAAGCGACATTCATCCGTCTCACATCCGCAACAAAACCAATATTGGTGGAGCTAACCTTGGGTGTTTCGGAGCAGGATCCTGATGCTCTCACAGTAGAAAGTAGTAAAATATCGACTTCCCGGCCTTGGAAACCATCAACAGTATTAAACTCCATTTCTGAAGTGATAGAAGATCCAAATGCACAAGAGAACCGTGAACGCAAAAGTGATAATTGACATTTATATGGAGTTATGATGCCAATCCTTCCGCCAAAAAAATCTGATGGATACCTGTCAGAGATGATAAAATACATTATTAAGAACGAAGATAGACATATTACTCTAATCCAAAGTACCAAATCTATTTTACAAAACAATGGAAAATCACAACGGGTCAGGAGTTGTACATCTTCTTGAAGAATCTTAACACTTCAACTGCGGCATCAGCTTCACATTCATTATACATGGACAATGCAGCAGCATTTTTACCACGCATTTCTTGCCCATCAGCTATGTCAAAAAATACATAGGGACCAAGGCACCGAGTATCATGAAAGCGGGCCACTTTATTAGACATATCATCTCCATTCAGCAACTTGCCATCATAAAAATGTGAAGAAGGGAAACGACATATTTCTGGATGCATCCTATACTGGTAATTTACAGAAAACCGATGATTACTTTGAATCACAGGAGTAGTTAAGTGTGTTTGGTACTTTGACAATAAGAGGAATTAACTCATGATGACAACATACATGCAGCCTATATTAAAACATTGACTTGCTCAAAGACACTGAATTAGTTCAATCTCTAAATCAGGCTCAAGATTAGTGGTTCTGATTTAAAATGGAGGTGCCACAGAGAAAGAGGTCCGAGTTTTCAAATTAATAAATTCTACAACATTAGCCTTTAATTCAGAAAGGTGAGATACCAATGTACTACACATCCTGAGAAATCTACTAGGCAATACGACTACTCTTGGCCTTCTAACATGATATCAGTTGCGAATTTTAGGATTCTCCATTCTATAATATAATGAGAACATTATAGGCATATGGGCTTTGTTCTAAGGATTAGATTTTGATTTACTCAAGGCCATCTGTTAGTATCATTCAAATTCTACTTAGATGTATCACATACACACACAACACACAGAAATGATTATTCAAGCTGCACGTATAAATATAGCTGCAAACTATGATATGAAAAAAGATCCCATAACTAAGGTTAATTCAATGCGTTAATAAGTGACAGAATATAACTCTACGAATGTAATCCAGAGCTTGCATTACTTGATGGGTAAGCATGATCACTGGATGGCCAGCCCTCTGTAACCTTTCAAACATACTGCATTGGAATGAATATTTGCTGGCGATATTGGAGAGAACTGTCGCCGGAAGCTGCTTGGGGTCACCTACCTGTCAAAAATCCCCACGTTAACAATATATTCTTAAATCAAAACTGAATACATCTCTCCTTGCAAGTGTTTACCATAATGCATTTGGTTCCCATTGATTTCAGGAGCTGGAGTGGGATTAATGTGGCAGGTTCCAAGGCCTTCGGTGTAACAGAAGATATAACATAGAGAGAATAAGTTATTCCTGGTTTAGAAGTACAAATGAAAGGAGAAATTAAGGATAAGGAAGAAATCAAATTGTACTTGAGCAGCTTCATCAATCACAACAGCGTCAAATAGAGAATCTTCAGAGGATTGTATGAATTTATGTGATGATGCAGATTCAGAGCAGACACCATACAATACTCCACCGCATCCACTCAGTGTGGTCACAACAATTTCAGCCTCTTTTAGTATAGCCGTTCGAAGTTTATGTCTTAAGGCTCGGATTTCTTCACTGGCTTTCTTTTCTCTTGACTGAATATTGGCCATGTCAGTGTACATTGCTTTCTTCTCAGCATATAGTTTCCTTAACTTTTCTTTTAGATCTGCATCAGACAATACTTCATCATCTTCGCGGTGCTCCAACAGATTCTTTGAATCTGAATTTCCTTCAGGTAAGTTGGCCCGCTTGGACTCATAGAATCTTATCTGGTCTACTATTTTCTCTAAATTATTACGCATTGTAGTCAAAGAATCTGTACAAGTTCCAGAATTCTCTTCATCATGTAGGTTCTTTCTCTCGTCGACCAAGCGATTTTCAACCAGTGTATCAATAAAAAATGGGAGTGAATTTGGGTGGATAGTCTTGGCATTACCAATCCTCACAAGATATGGCTTATACATCAGTCCATTACTTCCATAAAGACCTTCACTTGTTATTCTCGCAACCAACTCATCAACTGCAGCATTAGACTGGGCACAAATAAGAATCCGGCCTCTGGTATAGCTTGCTGAGGGTTTCTTATTTTCTGCGTCCACAGAAATCTGTTTAGCCAATGCTGCATCCTGCCAGGCTCTCGCAACAGCAGCAGATTCACTTATCTTTCCCCGGCTGCTGGTGTTATTCTTGTAAATTAGCCCGTCGTCTCTTGACCTTTTGTCAGTTTTTATCTGAGATGAGGCAAGCAACCCGCTAATAATGGCCACAATGGTTCTGGTCTTCCCAGTCCCTGTACCCGAAAACAGGGAAACACCTTGTGCACATTACACATATGCGATTTGATAAACGTATGATGAATCACATATAAGCATCAGAAAGAGAAAAGATGCTAAGTGAAAAGTAATAAATAGAACATACCTGGTGGGCCCTGTATAAGAGTCAACTCAAACTCACTCTTCAAGTCAAATGTACCACTAGCATGGCTTATAGCCTGCAGTTGACTGTCATTGTACGACGATTTCAATATCTGCTGAAGAGACTCGGGGAGGGTACCGAGATTTGAGGTTCTCAATCCATGTTGAGCACAAGGATGATTTACAGGATTAAGGATGACTGGCAGTAAAGGAATTTCGATTATTGATGACAGTGCCTGAAATTCTCGAAGTTGTGGTGTAATGCTCATAATACGACTAATACACCACTTGCTTCTTTCAATAAGATGCTTTCGAACTCGATCCAGGCGAGAATTTCCTTGCAGATACAGCCTAACAGACGAGATATTTAATCTTCTTTTATTATCTTTTTCCCGCCTCTCTACCTGCATGCATAGACCCACGGTATCAGCAAAATCGGAAAGATAGACAATAGATAATAAGTTGTTAGCCTATCACTCATGTCAACTGAGAATCCAAGAAAACATACATAAGAGACTCGATCATAACCAATAGAATCTGATGTCTCAACTTATTGGAAGAAAATAATTTAACAGTACTACAACTGATGTATAATACAGATCAGCTCATTCTACAACTCAAACAATGACCTTTCATTAATCTTAAAAATGGAACAAGCCCGGACCCTTAGTTCCATGTCCCTAAATTAGGTAGGTAGCCTCTTAAATCATACTAGTGTAATACAACTGGAAAATAAAATGTCATATATACTAAGTTAATAACAATATTAAAATACACAAGTACCTTTCCAATGGCGTGAACATTCCCGATAGACTTTTGTAGAGGTTTTATTGTAAGTACGACGAGATCATTCTCTAACAAGCTTTTAGATCCAGTAGACTTATCTTCATCATGGACAAAGCGAACAACGTGAAAGTCATCAATTCTCTCAACTGACAGCACTGATAAGGTTCCACAGCCTATTTCATCAGTAGAAGAGATTTCCTGATACGAACTTTGTAATTGTGCTTTGAATTCTTCCAATACCAAGGGCCGGAAAATGTCAACATATTCAGTAGGTGACTGGAAGCAAACAGGGACTTCCTTTAATTTGCTAGCCTTTTGACAGTCTGTATCAGGTAGAGAAGCCAATCCAACAGTGATGAAGAAATCCAACTCTAGAATAGGTTTATACCATTCATCAAGACTAGGGGGCTTAAATCTTTTTAAGCTACTGTTCAACCTCATGGATCCGGGTCTTTTGTTCATGGGAGAGGATAACTGGATGACCTGACGTTTTGGACCAGTAATAATTGGTTTAACCTTCCCATGTTGACGAGATGGCGGTTTGAAAAATGAAAACTGCCATGCATCATCATCATTTTCCCGTACTATATCCTTGAGGATTTCATTGGTAGCTTTTAAAGGCTTCTCCTTCATTATTTCATAAGTCAGTTTTACAGGCTTGGTCACACTACGGTCAACCTTTCTTGCAGATATATCAGTGAATGCCTTGCTGCTAGAATAAGCTTGAGATGTAGATGAATCAGGTTTTTTTGTATCAGCCAGTCCATCATTCTTTAAATTAGAGTCCTCGTGCAACACAAAAGAATTGCTAATACAATCTCCTGCTTGTATTTGTTTTCTATTACTATCAGGTCCTGCACTAGAAGAGGAATGTGGTGCCAGTGTGCCTTGCATTCTGTCTGTGCTCCTTTTATCCTTAACAGTGTCACTAGAATCAAAAGAATCCAATGGAAGGCATGCCTCGGGGGAAACCAACAAAGGTTTATGAGCAGTAAGACTGTTTCCTTCCACATCAGCATTAGTCGCTTTTGCAAGAGCAGTTGCACGGGTTGTATTATCAGTATTCGCACTACTAGTTGACTTAATTTGAGTGAACTCTGTGCTGGAAGAAACATCTGATTCTCTCTCATCATCGGAAAGAATTATGACACTGTCTCCCGCTGAAGCAATAACTGGTTCAGAATCTAGGATAATCACTTCTGCTTTATTCAGAAGCAGATTTTCAGAATCTTCTGCGGAACCAATAATCCTAGTCGATGACCCTTCAGAAGCAGATAACTGGATACCACTTTTTCTCAATAAAGAACCTCTATCCACTAATGAAACGGAAAGGCGAGCTACTTGCTTGCTCACTTCATCCACAGAAAATTTGTCTGTACTCACAAATACAATGAAAATCCAATGAGCAGTGATTTTCACTAACAAAATAGAAAATCGAAAAACAGATCGTGACTGAGGTAAGAAGCTCACCACATGAGATCAGCTTCTCTATATCGCTAATTGCTGAGGCAGATTTATCAGTACAGGATGATTTAATTAGCCCGAGCATAGAAACCAAGGTCTGCTTCCAATATCTGACCACAACACCTAGTGAAGACTTTCCCCAATCAGCCAAATCATGAAGCCACTTGATGTTATCTAAAGTCTGCACCCTTACGACAGAATTTATAGGAAGCCTTTCAAACACAACTGGCATGACTTCAAGCAGACGGATGCATGATATCTGGACAATAATTAGGGAACCATTACTAAGATGCAGGAGAAGCAATGCAGGTTAGATGTCCTGAAATAACTCAGTTACTGCAGAGATTTTGGAAACACAAAACACTACAAACTTTCCACTATCAAATCTATTTGTAGAATAACATCCGAGCATCATTCCTTTCTCGTACTGATATAGGCATCAAGTTCCATGTGTGAAACCATTTATGTCCCACTAAACTTGATAGCAGTGCCTTTAAATGTATTGTGAGCACATAACAGTGTTTGATTCTTTTAAAGAAGCAAGAAGCTAATGATGGATAAGCATATGTAAACTGAAGAGACGGAGCAAGCTGACGATACAACCGAAACATCAAGTGTTATTATAAATAGTAACTACCTGAGATATTGTGTAATCAATGAAAGGCCTCCCTCCATCTAAACATTTCAAAATTGAGGGCCATGCAACTTGTGATAGTAAGCAGCTAAACTTTCCCCACAAGGCTGAATCACTTATTGACAAATGTTCATTTTGGTTGCTCGGTGAACAATCAAAAACAGGTTGCTTCAGAAATCCACCTTGCGACAACAATTTCGGAGTATCTGACGTATTTTGGGATACATGCAGATCTGATGAATTCCCTTCTTTGAGCAATTTGCACATGATGAAGAAAAGGTGGTGTAAAGTCCTGAAGTTTGACAGAACAGAATCCAAATGAACCTGAAAATTGTTGATCAGTTCTACAATAGTAAGATTCACATTTCGCAGATTGAGGGAGGTTAAGAGAAGGGCCCATTATAATATGAAGCGGAATAAAACCATGTAAGCAAACAGATTGACTTCTATCGTGAAAGAGCCACATTAATTCCAGACAGTTAGAATTTAGAGATAAGTTGCAGGAAAACAGAACCTTTATAAATGATGAAATTCAATACTTGTTTGACTGCTAAATTTCACAAGCATTGCCATTGTAAACTGTGAAACAAAAAACAGTACATCTCACCAGTTCTAAAGCATGTCTCAGTCCCCCGAACAAAGCTAATAATGAAGACTGATCGGAGCAAAGAAATTGCAGACCCCCAGTGAGGCTACGCACATTGGAAACTTTTTCAAGGACTAGCCTTCCAATTTGTCTAGTGTTCTGGACAAGTACATGGAAACAAAAAACCAAAAATGCAGATCGTCAGACTAAGCTAACAGTCGAGATGTGAGATCGAAGACCAAAAGAGGACCTCTATATTCGATATCACAAGACAGAAAATCAGTTTTGTGAGGAACATAAAAGTCACTATAGGGAAATAATTACATCAGTAGGATCCAAAAGAAAGAGAATCAAACTGCCGCTCATCATTGGTTCCCAGGTCCACTGCTTCATAAGGTCTTCTCCTTGCATTTTAACAATGTAATGAGCAGCAAACCTGCAATGGCACTCAGATTGTAAATACATAAACCCACCTTGAGTATATAAATCAAAATTTCAAAGAAAGATCATAGTACACGAGCTAGTTAACAGAAAGTGTGATTGGGAACTGACCTCTTGAATGTCTTAACTAGAGGTAAACACATCGTCGAGGTTCTGATTGAGTTTTTTGACTCTGTCCCTTCCCCACCATCATCAGAACCAGAGGGAGTCTTCCACCCAAACAAATATGAAATTTCTGGAGCACAGTTCGCTAACCAATTTCTAACAGATAACGTCATTTCCGAGCTATTCTCGGTTTCAATCAACGTAAACAGGGAAAGTGCCCAAAAGACAACCTTGGAGAAAGTAAATGGCAGTACGATAGGATCAATTTCAACCAACACATCAAACCATAACATGGGCACACACATCCAGTTCCCTTCTACCTGTGAGATCACTTTATGCTGCAGGTTGAAGTCTTTCCAACAACTCATGCCCTTCCCTTCTGTATGGATACCAAAAAGATTGTCTTCTTCATCCTCCAAATCAACGTAACTAAGACGCTTGATTGGCTTATCGCTGGGATGTAACTGACCGTCCAAAACTATAGACATCAAGGCAGAAGCATCTGAAACTATGATGGTTTCAATAAGATCCAATGCTGGTTGCCGAAGTGAACTGTACAGTGATACATCCTTCAACGAGGACACCAGAGAAGGGCCCCTGCAGAACGGACAAGGAGCAAAAGATATAAGGAATAAGCTTTGTGGTGATCCACCAAAATCACCAGTCAAATTGCATGTTCAGATGGTAAACTGTCAGGTGCCAAATAGTGATCACAGGCATAATCCTAAATGGTCCATACCACATGTGTCCACATTCAGAAGGTGGGCAAGGTGGATTCATCTTGTAACCCCGAATAATAATGAGAAGAGCTATCTGCATAAAATACTAGTGAGATCATGACAGCAAGACACAAAGCGAAATGTGTAAGCAACAAGTGAGGAATAGCAACCTGACAAGCTTTTTGCCTCATCAGTGTGCTGAAGTTACTGCTTACAGGCACTTGGTGCAGGAGAAAGTATAAGAAATGCCTTCTTTGTTTTTCATGGTCTCCATCTTGCAAGGCTTCAAGAGACTACAAAGAATGAGGTATGCATTATGTCAATATGAATATATCATGATCTGTGTGAGTATGAGTAGTAAGAGTCAAAACACAAACACAACAAAAAAAAATACATGCCTGCAGTAAGGGCTGGAAAAGATCAAAAATTTCTTTATGGATCTTCTCATTTCTAGTATGGAAACACTGGCCCAGAAGAGTGTTTCTCATGACACCAGGAGATAGTGTAGCCCTTAACCACAGTTTATATCCTGTGCTGAAGAGTATCAGGAGATGGTGTTGGGAGTTCTAGTAGATTACCAGATAAGGATAGGATCATTTACCAAGCTTTTCCAACAATAGTTTCAGGCAATTAACAGCATGAGAAAACTCAACCGAATCGTCACTGATGTGGTTCAGCACGATGCTAAGAAAAATGGGATGGCGGTCCAAAATCCCTTCTTCAAAAGCAGGAGGCTCTAAGAATCCGACCCTTCGAAGGAAACAGGAATTGGTATTAGTACAGAAATTAAATATAAATATACACATTAGATTAGTGAACCAACTATTTCCTACAATGTTTTCATTCCAAGCCATACAGTTATCCGATCCAGCTGCACCCTGGGCCTTAAAGTCTCAATAGTAGATACAGGGTCTTCCATATCCAATATTGAAATGCATTTCTTGATCAAATTTTGCAATGGATCCACATCCGCAGATATCCTGCATCAAAGGATAAAATAGAAGACACAGCCTTCAAGAGATTACGGCTATATCATGCTTCTTCCCTCTAAAAGAACAAAAATAAAAAAATTAAGGTACAAGGATTATGTGCATATCCTGACTAAGCAGTGCATCGTAGTTCTCAAGTCTTGGGTGAATGATGAAGTTATGTGTTGCAGGTGCAACATTCTTTAGATATAAAACACATCAAATGTCTGAATTTTATATCTAGTAAATTAAAAAGAAACTTTTAGGATAATATCATATTCATGTGGATGACAAGTTTAGATAGATAAACAATATCACATCAAATGTCCTTTGATAGTAATATCAGTGATAGTACTAAGCACTAGCTTTCCGGATATGTCATGTTGTGCTTGCATATGTGTGCTTTTCTTTTTACATTAATAAGTTCTTCTATTTACCTTTTAAAAAACAATGTCATGTTTTATGGAGGACGAAAACAATATGAAAATCGAGATAACATGATTTCAAGATAGATCATCAAAGTCTATCCCTTTACCAGTTCTTTTATAAACACAGCCTCCTCACCATTCCAAAGAGAAACGCAGGAGTTGAGTTATGACTTATGGCATAGCTAGGGAATATTCAATAAGCTAGAAAAATGGAAAACCATGACATGATAACCCTCAGAAAGACAGTCTTAAACAAACCATAACATCAAAGTTGTAATCATTTAATAATTACTTCCCCGGTACATATGGCACAGAATGTTGTAATGGTGAAATCCCAAATCATGCATGTCCAGAACCATGCTATAGCTAAGGTTGATTAATTCCAGGAAAGATACAGAGATACAAACAGGTAAATAAATTATATGCTATGACATCACCTCAAACAGAATAGAAACCCCAAGGCAACACAAATTCGCAACTTAGACTTGGAAAACTATGGTATGGTATCACCTACTGGTACCTGTATTTGTTAGTTTAGCTCGTAAAATACGTGAAATTATACTAAACAATATATGTGACAGCACATAAATGAGATTACTGAGACTAAAAGAATGGCATGCCAATAAAAGTACAAGGGCAGAAGGAGACCTTAATTTACCCATGTGTTTGGCCAGACGGAGAGCTATAGAACGCACTCTTCTACTTTGAGAGAAAAACAACGCATAAACTCCCTAGGAACAAATACATAAAAGAGTCAATTAACATAGAAATGCAAAAGTACTACTAGAAGATAAGGATAGAAGAATGAAAGAGATGACCATAAATCATACCGGATACTGCTGTTGTCCATCAAATGCCAATTCGTGAGAGTTATCTATTGCTTCAATAAACTTGTCAAACTCAGTGACTAAATATTGGTCATCCAACAGGGTGGGAAACATCAATACCTTGAGCCCAACAGGAAAAAACAAGTAAATAAACATAAACAAGAGATGAAGCAAATAAGCAATGAGGACATACTAATCGGCGATGCATATTAAGAAAAATCACAATAAAAGAGCATGAAGCCTTTACTACTAAATCGAGAACATGAATTAGAAAAAGAAAAGAAAAAAAAAACAAGTATGTTTCATTTCTTAACCCAGGTACATCTAAATAAAATGTGAGTAATGTAGTAACAACATGAAAATAACTGGAAAAGATTAAAATTATGGTAGTTCGCATACCAAACTTGTCATCATCATTCAGAAAGGGTTAAAAAGCATCTAAGAGGAACATGCCCTTTCTATATCTGAACTTTGGAGATATATTTGATTTACATAAGTTCTCTAATCAGATAAATTGAGGCCCCAGCTCCCAATATGCAACAAGGCTTGAAAATCTAGCTAAAAGTTACCAGTTTGTCTATCCAACAGGATTAAAACTGTATTTTTAATGGCACATCACACAACAAATTCTGCAGAAATTCGGCTAATCTACTGCCTTATCTAGCAGAAAGTTGATAGTTTATCAAAGTATAAAAGCATAAGTTGCTACAGGGGTGACCTATAGGCCACGGGTAACGGGTTCAAGTCATCAAATCATCCTCTTTTGAGAAATGATGCATGGTAAGCCTGTGCGCACATATGTCCAATCTCATGTTACACTGCCATAGCCAAGGAGCCGCTTAGCACATCGGGCATTCATTTTTGTTAGTACATCTCAAACCAACTATATAAATTTCAATTTACATTTACACTTTTCTAAACAATGGTAGCCAATTAATAATAAGTCGGTGTTCATCCAAGTACTTCCAACACATTATTTCATCTAACTTTCCTCATTTCTTCTAAATCAATCATGGAGAAGAGTTACAGATCAGACTTTCCTATCCTTTCCATATTTACATGGGCTAGTATCACATTCCTATTGGATGTTTGTACCTCATTGTAATAGTCACGTTTATTTCTCATAAACAACAGAAAACTATTACAACGGACTCAATATCAATATTGAACACGTAATATCAAACTAGTTTGATTGATATTTTTGTTGAACAACTCTTGTGCGCACAAAATCATGTGGAAATCAATAACAGAAAGGAAAATATCAACGACGAAAGAGAGTTAATAAATACCTCAAACATAACAGTTACAACCTCTCCATAATCATTAGCCGGATCATACAGCCCTCTTGCTATTCTATCATTAAGATCTTTCAGGTGTTCACTTATCCGCTCTTCATCAAGATTATGCAACACACTAAGAAGAGGACCTACACAACTCTCCTCGTATTCCGTATCATACATTATTTGCGCTTGATGGTGCTGGTGGACACACAGAGTGCAAGCCCTCATCTCTCCAGAAATCCTCTTCCATAGAATCTTGAGAGGAGAATCACCCGCTTCTTCTTTGAAATAATTATAAAATGTCTCCAGTAGAGGCCCCATTAGGTCCCAATAACCACACCAAACATGAGTATCCGCTGGTAAATGTATTAAGAAACTGAATGCATCCAAAAACCTGGACAAAATTAGTTAACAAGTTATATTACACATACTAACTTCTTCGACCACAAGTTCCGGCAAATGAACACAATAATTAATGATTCTCCTCGTGTAAACTCGTAGGAAGCCAACTAGCCAAGTATTGATAAGTTGGAATTCATCCAATGCAAGTCAGAGTTACGGAACATAATCGACTCGGCTGTGATCATTCCAATGCATAAGGTTTCAAAACGAGACTCAAAGTTCAGCTAAAAATTGAAACTAAAATCAACAGCCATTTCTCATGTGATTGTATATTCGAACTCGATGAAGATCAAATGGATAGAAACACAAATTGGAGCTAAAACAGAGAGTAAAGTGCCGGACAGACCATTGTTCTTTGAGCTGGCGGAGACGGCGACGTTTGAGTGGATGCGCAGAGGATATGCCACCGTTGTCATTGTCATCTTCCTGTTCAATTGAACTCCATCGCTCCAATAGCTCCTTCCTGGTGACCGTCTCCTTCGCCATGGGATTGGAATGGAGAATCAATCAATTAGGGTTTTGGTGATTTGGCGCCCAAATGGAAATCATACAGAAAGGGTGACCTTGTTGGTGCCAACTGGACTACCCGGAATGTAAGCGCTCTACAGTGTTAAATACATGAAGGGAAATTTGGGTGTTTTTATTTTCTTCAAAAAACTTCCCAAATTAATAGAAGGATTATTATTATTGAGACTACTATCAGATTAATTCATGATACTCTAACAATTACATTGTAGCCTAAAAAGTCATTTGAAATTTGACCAGCTTATTTTATATTTTGAAAATCTTCACACCCAAACAAGACCTTATGCTCTAGCACGTGAGTACTTAGATGTAATTGATATTGCTCGATTTGGTAAGTTAATGTAATTAGCAAGTAATCGTTTTTCAACTCTATAAAATACTACATTATTCAAGAATTGTTAAATGATTGAAATCAATAGTCCTTACAAATTTGCACGCTTTTATTTTTGATAAAAAGACTTAAGCTCGTGTTAAAAATAACAATTTAATAATATGTTGAGTAATATCTCCTCCTTCCTTATGCCTAAACTTGATAAGTATTTATTTGATGTACGTTTCAAACTCGTATGAAGATATAAAAAAAAAAAAAAAAAGCACCACTAACAATTATTCTATCTTTGTTTAAAAATTTCTTTTTATGTAAAACGTCATTTGAAAGTAATAAGTCCACATTTGAAAGTAATAGTTTTTAATATTTATAGTCAAATAATTTTTTCATGGTATTAAATAAACAATTTATAATTACATTATAAAATTTTGAAAATCTCGTAAGTGGGGGTCTTCACCATTAGAAATAAGTATAATTTGATCTGTTTTTCAATACAGAACAAGTAATTCAATATTTTGTATCTTCGGCTGAAACTTTTAATTAATATATAGAATATTCATAATAAATTGAATAAGTAAAGATTCCAATTTGAATAAGTAAAGGTTCCTAATTGTGCAACTTTTTCAATCACAGTTACTTGCTAATTACATTAACTTACCAAGTCGAATAATATCAATTACATCTAAGTCCTCACGTGCTAGGCACGTGTAATGGGTTGGGCGTCCAAAATTAAAAGTGTTTGGCTGAATCAAAAATCCAATTTTCGAACAGGGGTAAAAATGGGTTTTCCTTCTTTTAATTCGTGAAATTTCAAATCTGTGGGTTTCAATGTAATTAAATTTAACGAACAAGGTGCTTACATGTTATTGTTCAACTAAAAGGGATTTATATGTAATTGATAAATCTAAGTGGGGTGCCAGATGAAAATCACCCTTAATAAAATCATGTTAAAATATATATTTTTATCGAATTGACCTGATTATTATCTCTTACCAGTAAACTTTGTATTCACCAACTTTTTTTATCATTACTTTCTTCGTTCCGGAATAGTAATCTTTTAATTTCGGACATGAAATTTAATGAGGAAGAAATAATGGTTGATTAGCGATTGTGGTTTAGGTTGAAGCCCATACGGGATTGTTACTGCTTACCTGGGCCTAGCCCTACCCGTTAGTACCGGCCTGTTAAATAGTTTGATTTTGGGCTTCTGAATCGTAACCCATAAGTAAAAAGTAAAAACCCAAAACGGAGCTTCTTCTTCTTCTTCTTCTTCTTCTTCTTCGTGTCTTGGCTAAACCCGAAATCCATAATTACTAGCGGATACTCATGTTTGTATTTATATCTCATGACAAATATGATCATTCGTGTAATTTTTATATTATATTATTATTGTAGCGCCCGATTTTTAAACACATGAACTAAGAAAAATACAAGTCGCATTAGTTCTTGAGCTTTGAAATTCGACGAGCTTAGACTTGTAAAATTAAAAACGTAGTTCGACACATCGTGCGTCATTACAATTGACATGAAATTTCTGAAAACAAGTTCGTGAACTAGTGAAAATATTTAGCGAAATTATAAATCATAAAATCTTCAGTACAAAGTTTAAAACACGTGAACTTAAAATGTTAAAACACTTGTGGTAGTGATCACTGCTCCGGCAACGCTCCATTTTAAAGCTCGACATCAAACCTAAAATTGATATTTTAGATAAGGGTTAGTTGTGATCACTGACTGAGCAAGTATTCATACACGTGTCATGACTTATGTTCTATCTTCATGACTTTTAAAGCTTTTAATTTTCCTTAATGCAATACAACATATGATTTGACTTAACCTGACACTGAACACATAGACTTGATCTTTAACTTCTGAAAATCTTAACTCTAACATGAAACTTGACTTGGATTACATCCCCAGTCGATGGCTACCGCTTGACATAAATATTCACAATTTATCAATTCAAATCGATTCACAATCAGCCCCTTGATCTCTCGGGTCATTACCTTGATAAATCTTGATTCGTATAACTATTATTGTATTCCATTCCCAAAGTCTCGAGTGGGTTGGTCTCCCCATACAAGTTGTGGCGAAACAACAAGGAAACACGTTCAAAAAGGGTCAATCATCATCATTATCATCATCATCATCCATGAATATCTATCCATCCACCAACCTGCAACGTGTGCGTTATAAATAATTCGCTGGTGGCGGGAGAATTTCTCAGTCTACGAAACGATCCAAAATAGAAACACGCATGTACGGCCACATATTTTCCTGCCTTTGATTCCTCATCTTCTTCCTTTTCCCCTTTTCTCATTTCTCACATGTTTCATCCATGTCTATCACTACTAGTCAATCAATCTTCTTCTTCCTCAAACTATAAATAAAATTCGATTTTAGTTTCTTCACCACTGATTTAATAGTAATTATTTGTATTGGCTATAATGACATTTGGATCTGAAATGAGGAACAAGAGCAGCCAGTACTGGATGATGGAGGACAATTATGGTATGATGGTAATGGTGCCTAAGGAAGTACTTCAGCTTCAGCTCCAACTCAATCCACTTCAAAATAAACCTAGATCTCACCTCACCTTCCGTTTTCCCAATTTCAGGCATGCTATTCAGGTCCGTTAGTTCATTTATCTGTCTATTTAATTCAGTTTTTGAGCTGGTTTGATGTTTTTACCAATGAGTTTGATCAATTGAACTTACCTATCAGTTTTCTTTCGATTTTATCTTCTAGACTACTGCATCTGCTCAGTGTACATGTTTGATTTGCTTCAGGATTTTATTAAAACTAGGGAAGTTGCTGAGTTTCTAAGTGGAGCTATGGCAGGGGCAATGACGAAAACCACAATCGCTCCTCTTGAGACCATCAGGTTCATTCCCTTACCATTCTCTGTGTAACTTCAGTTATTTGGTTGACACGTAATGTGAGAATGGAGATTCGACCGCGGGTGGGCGTGAGCCAATGTATTTGTGAATTTGATAGAATTTTATCGTGTTTAAGCTTGAACTTTTAGATATGAAATGTGTAATCTAGTCATTTATATTAGTTCTCCACAGCCGATCTTAAATTCAACAAGTGGTTGAGAAAAAGAAACAGAAGAGATCATTGAAGTTGACTGTTGAAGACTTCAGAGTTTAAAAGTGCCGTTGGTTGCATATAATATCTAAAAGGGAGCAAAGTTCCCTTGACTACAAATCCTTTTTGATAGCATGAAGGAATCATTCCCTTTACCTGATAATTAAAAGATAAGTCTGCTTTGTTTTCTATTCAAAGGAAAAGGTGTGGAATAAGTTAATGTCACCAAGAAGCTAGTAATGGTGAATGATAACTTGGATTCTTTTACCAAAAGTTGTAATTGACTGAGTTAGCTGTGTGCAGGAATTTAATTCAGGTACTAGCATCATAATGTGAAGTGTATTTTGACAAGAATTTCACTTTCTGATCTAATGGCTTCTGTCACTTGTCTTATTCGTCGATTTCTGGTGGATGTAGTTTTCCATTTAAAACTCATACATTATGTGCTCCTCTTACTCTCTTTTCTTGGTTGGCATATAAGTTGTGTTAACATTTTGGCAATTCAATAAAAAAAATTAGAATCAGATTCAAGATGTAGAAGAAACTATAACATCTTTTACTCGAATTCCAACGTCTTTTTTATATATTAGGTTTTCCTCTCTGATATGACAACTTGGAACATGCAGGACAAGAATGGTGGTTGGCATTGGGTCGAAAAACATTTCCGGTAGTTTTCTCGAGATTGTTGAGCAGGGTGGTTGGCAAGGACTTTGGGCTGGAAATGCAATAAACATGCTGCGAATAATTCCCACACAAGCAATTGAACTCGGAACATATGAGTACGTTAAACGTGCAATGTTTTCAGCAAAAGAGAAGTGGGATCAAACTGAAAACCCAAAACTCCAAATAGGCGATCTAAGTCTCAGCTTTTCCTTATCCTGGTTGTCCCCCCTTGCAGTGGCTGGTGCAGCTGCTGGAATAGCTAGCACCCTTGCATGTCATCCTCTTGAAGTTATAAAGGTATGTTTAAACCTAAGTTCCATTACAAAGTTAAGGAATGCATCCATCTAACTGACACTTCTATGTTAATATAGGATAGGTTGACTGTGAGTCCTGAGATATATCCAAATCTACGCATAGCAGTGGCAAAAACACTCAAGGAGGGTGGAATTGGTGCTCTCTATTCCGGTATTGCACCTACATTGATCGGCATGCTTCCGTACAGTACATGTTACTATTTCATGTATGAGAAAATGAAGATGTCATACTGCTCCGCAAAGAAAAAGAACTCTCTCACTCGGGCTGAGATGCTTCTACTGGGGGCTCTTTCTGGTATGGCTTCCCTCAGAACCTTTCGGTTTAGCTCTCCAACTCCATCTTTGGTCTAGCAAAAAGTTCAACTCTTCTACCTGGTTTTTTATTGAACTAGTTTTTGGCCCTGAGATGCATAAGCTCAAAACCCGCCTCTTGATATTCTTCCATCCATAAGCTAGAAGGCCCAGTTAAGCTTGTGCAAGAGATTTCACTTATCCTCCATAGTTTTGCACAAACAAGTTGCAAGTCTCATTTAGCTGAACATGAGTTCCAAATCTTTCAGGTTTGACAGCTAGCACGATTAGTTACCCTCTGGAGGTTGCAAGGAAACGGCTGATGGTCGGAGCTATTCAAGGCAAATGCCCACCACACATGGCAGCTGCAATCTCAGAAGTTGTCCGGGAAAGTGGCGTAATAGGTCTTTATCGTGGCTGGGCAGCTAGCACTTTAAAAGTGATGCCCTCCTCTGGGATCACCTGGATGTTATATGAAGCTTGGAAAGATATATTGCTTAATGAAAAAAGCCATTATTGAATACTTATGTTGTATTAGAATGGATATCCTCTCCTTCATTTTTCTTAGTTCAACGTTTACATCAAAATATTTCAAGGGTAAGTTCAGGAAAGAGGATCAGCCTTTTAGCGAGTCCAGAATATGAGAACTACAAAATCAAAATATCGAGTTAACACAAAAAGAAACTTGGGCATTTCTGAGGCCTAACTCACGTAATTAATCTTAACCGGTCAAGGGACTCCATGGGACTTGTATATCAATAGGGTTTGCTCTGAGACATTAGACGGCCAGGATCCAGGATTTCAGACCATCTTATATCTACCGCGAAGTTTGTTTCGGGAGTAGTGACTTACACAAGCAGTTCTTGCTTTCACCAACCCCACCCTTCTAGTCTACCTACTAGAATTTGTGACAATTGTGTCATGCGTGACTTGTTTTATTAGTCAAACAAGACTTGTTTTCCAGTTCATTTCAGACAGACTATTTGTATGCCTTTGATCCCGTAAATTGATGAATTTTAGTTTCTCAAAAGGAAAAAAGATGAACTCAACCGGGGATTTAAGTAAATACTTGAACCAAATAAACTAAATTTTCTGGATTGGGTGCACCAGCATCATATCAAACTGGATATTTCACTCTCAAGGAACGTTCAAAACATCAAAACATAAATTCAAGGAGATATAAAGAATCAAATGGTATATATAGATGAAAAGGGAATGCATAAGCATAATCAAGTAGGACCTGGATGAATGAGAGTTCTTTATAGCCAAGTTACAGTTTACAATGAGAGTTCTTTATAGCCAAGTTACAGCCTTACAGGGAAACATTACCTCATTAATGAAAGAATGAGTTCTCTCCTCGACTACTGTCAGTTCAGTTGATAACTACTTAACTAGGCCTCATCAACTGCACAATTTAGGTTTCACCACTACCACAGCCGGCCACATATACCAGTTTCACCACTTCCACAGCCGGCCCTATATACATAGGCTGGTCCGTAATTTTTTGGGTGTTCAAGGCTTCAAGCTATGTTTATACAGACTACTCCACTGACCAAATAATGCAGGTGAAAGCCAATCTCAACCTATAGAATCACCTAACATAGAAATCTATCACAAATTTTCACAAGCTGACAGTGTTATCCAGAATTTCAGCTGCCTGTAAAATGGCAGCATAGTCATAGTCATAGACTTCATAGTTACGAAAACAAAATATCACACTAAACTTCACCCTATGAATGACATACTCTACAGCAGGTATTATTTAGTAAAGGAAGACACGCATGATACACAAGTGGCACTGGCATAGGGCATGCTTAAGAACAGCTACTATTAGCTTTGTAGATTAACAGAAGACTGCAAGCGTTGAGAGAGAAGGCCGCTATACAAGCACAAAATCTACGCACTATCTTGAATATTATTCAACGAGTCTCTCCTGGCAGCAAACCTTGCCAGATATGTATTGTTTGACTGAGAGTTATCAACAATCATATAGATGCAAAACAAGCATAATCCTGCATCAAAAGAGCACTTAATCCAATCAATAATGAGGCGCAAGAGAAGATGAAAAAACTTCATACTATTACTACGTTTGGATGTGAAATTAAATACTAATATCTGCTAAACATATAGTTATAGAGGAGCATATTAATCGAGCGCGGCACACTCCAGAGACAGGTTTAAAGGGATCATAAAGTCAAATACTTAACTTAATATAATGAGGTGCTGTTAAATTAAATGTTCACCTAATATATGTGCCATTACGCCCTAGATTCCAACAGGAGGATATATCAAGAGATGACTTGAATCTTAGCAGGAGTTCAGTTTTGGAAGTACATAAATAAGCACATAGAGATAGAAGCAGTTCCACCACTTTATATGCCTCGGCAGAACGAATACCTCTCAGTGTTGTGCCTCCCAAGACAGTCTCTATAGAATGCTAAACAGTTCAACAAGACTACCACTATAATACCGACTTATCACCCAACCTGTTCTATGCGAAGGAAGAAGAAAAAGGCAAGCAGCTGTACCCTTGATGGTTAAGTTGAATAGGATTGCTGCTGAACTAATTGCGAAACAGAAATGGATAATGTAATCATACATTAGTGGCTGCTTAACATCGTTTTTCAGGCTGTGACACGACAAAAAGGACAGCAGTGATCAATCACCAATGTATAATCAGCTACTAATATGATCACGTACCCGTCATCAAAACTTCCTATTGTGACGCAACGAGATGGACAGCAGTGATCAACCACCAGCAGTGACAATAAGCCATTAAAAAAAGGAAAACACTAGCAATTAGCTTTAAGCTCGTTGTAGTCTCAAAACATGTAATCTGAATCTCTATCAAGAGATTCTCGAGTGACAATCAAAGCCAGTTGGAAGCAAATAGCACCACAATTGAAACTCACAACGGAATAAATCGGAAATTTGACAATCACTCACCAATATAAGCAACTGTGACACCTGACATCGCTCTTCCAATCACCGAAAGCACATACAGGCATGTAACCACCTATCGAATCCAACCAAAATGTACAATCGATCATCAATAACACGGTTAATAAAAAACAAAGAAGTAGCAAAATGAATCATGAATCGAGAATTGCAGTCGACGAAACCTTGAGAAAGAGGCGTTTGTCGTGAGCAGTAGCGGCGACACGGAGGACAGACTCCGCGGCGCCGAGAGTGTTAGCGAGGCAGGCGAAGAGAGAGGTAGCAGCATCCTGAGAGATCTGCCATTGGAGCGGGTCAACCGGAACAGCAACGTTCATGTGGCGGAAGAGGAGACCGAGGATCGCGAGTGAGCAGAGAAGAACGATCAGCACGTCGGCCATGAGAGATACGGCGCTCGAGTTCCGGTAAGCACAGTGGTAGTAGACGAGACTACCGCTCATCATCAGCATCAACGAACCAACCGCCGCCATTTTTTGTCCAGAGGTACAAGATGATGACTGGTGGTGAAAATTGTTAATGTCGAGGGATTAATATGAAAATTCCAAGTTATACCTCAATTTAGTAAGTTCTCAATAACTCCGTTTTTTGGTTATGAAGTAGATGATGCCGCACAATCAACTCCAATGCAGATATTACCATGTAGAATTTACATGTAATTTCATAATTTTTCAAGCATAACTATATATGCGCGAGAGCAAAGAAGAAACTCAAATTCTTGGGACTTTCCATAGATAAGCGTGAACAGCGAATATTGCGCGCAATAGAGAAAAATGTGCAAAACACTACAAGAATATGAAGAACTACTAATAAACAAATTTGTTGGAGAATAGGGGGAATTCGTTGGTAATAGCGTTTTACCAAGAAAATATTCTAGTTAATATTCCATTGGTGTATGTCTCGTGTGTAATGTTTATTACAAATGAAAACGATTATCCGTTGCTAGTACAATTTATTACCAACAAACGTTCTCATGATGAAAGACCAGTATACCGAAAATATATATGTGGGTATAAATATATTAATATCAAAGAACTCGTTGGTAATGAATGTGGCCCGAGTGAAAACTAACGGACAAAGTCTTGAATTCGATAACACTACCAACAAGTAATTCATTGGTGATACTAATTTAAGAAAAAAAAAAATCTTGAAGTTTCTGCAATATTAACATAAATTTATTTTCCAACTTTTGTGTCATTTTGGAAAATAAACTTATGTTAAACATTACATGAAGCTTAATAATACATAAGTAATAGCAATATCAATACAGAGACATAGACAACAACATTTCTATATTATAATAATTAAATTAGCAAAACATCATTTTATTGATATTAACTTGTTTTCTAGCAACATGTATCAACCAATATAATTGTGGAAATGATAACAATAATAAATCAATCAATCCTTTCCTTCACAAAACTAAGATTCAAGCAACTGTCATAAGAAGTACGTACACAATTGTCTGATTGATGAGTAAAATAGAAAAGAGAATGAAATGTCGAATATATCATCTTATGTAAATTTTTAGGGACAATTACATATGGATCCCCTGTCGTTTGCTCCAATTACGGATAACCCTCTGTTGTTTTTTTTATTACATATAACCCAAATTGGATTTCAGCGTTGACTCCGGTTATGATGTGGCATTTCCCGCTTATGTGGCTCCAATTTGACATTATTTCACCTAGGTGGATTTAAAAAAAAGAAAGAAAACTTAATGTGGCTTCCTTCTTCTTCTCAACTCAATTTCTTCTCCTTCTTCTTCTTTACTGCTGATAAGCCATGGAAAAGTAGAACTGGTGTGGTGGTGATGTCGACGGGTTGAATGTGGTGTGGTGGTTACGGCGGGAGGTGGTGGTGGTGGTGGACGGGAGTGGTGAGGGATTGGAGGAGAAGAAATCGAAATAGGAGAAGGGAATAGTTGATACGGTTTCCCGGCACCGATGAAACGAGAGCGCAGCCGACCATGCAAAACGGTGGCGTCATCGTCAAGATCGTCGGGTATGACAAGGGGCGGCGGGGAAGGGATGAACGAACATGGAGAAGACGGGGGATTAGGGCACGAATTGGATATGGAGGCGGAGGTCTCTGATTTCGATCGCCGTATGACAGAGACGAT
>JAYMSP010002721.1:0-22789 GCA_036897095.1 Plantago elongata
GTCTAAGCATTGGTTTTGAGTAATAAACAAATTATCTGATGATGAACCCCATGTTTGGCATTGAACTAATACACACTATTCATCTGTCAAAATGTTACGGGGTATCTGTTTCGTATCTTTCACAGTAAAAATTCGAACTTTATTTTTTTCAATGCAATGGATTAATGGAGGGAGTAATAAGTAGCTCGATCCTTTGAGCGTGAAATTGTTTTATACGAATTTGTGTATTTATAACTTATGCAGCAGATTGTAAAATGCTAGGAACATTACAACACGTATAAGAGCATGAAAGTAAAAATAATAAATAACTGTTTTCGTAGTGATCACTGCATCAGCCACGATACACTCCAACCATCCGACTTTATATATAGAATGTTTATTTAAGAAGGGGTCAATCATCAACATTAACTAAGCGAGCTCCATATATGTACCATGACTTAAAGTTTATATCTTTTAAATCTTTTAATCTTTAATTAATAAAATGTAACTTAAGATTTGATTTATCTCGACTCGACTCTTCTAACGTAGACTTGTTAAAGTTTTTTAATGTTTAAATAAAACAATAAATGTTATGTACAAACAAGTAAGATTTAACGTGGATCGGCAATGTCTTCGTCCACGTAGATCAATCAACAACATTTATTAATATTTAAATTACAACCACACGACGTAATAGGAACAATCTCACATAAAAGTAGTACCAACCTATTCTCCAAAGTATGATCCGTAATTTCCTATGATGATGAATGAAAGTTCTGATCTGATCTATGACAAGCTCCTTTTTTTCTTTTTCTTTTAATGGTATCTCATTTGTCTATCTTAGTGGATTCTAAGTCCGAGAAAGGTTGAAGTGGATTAGTTGGAGGATTACGCCACATTAAAATACGACTACAATCTGTTGTGTTATTTGTCGTTTGGTTTGGGGAGTTTTCTGGTGGTATTTCAAAAACACTCTTCAAAATACCTTGTTTGATTACACAAATATAAAATACCATAATCCGCAAAAAAAACCAAACTTACAAAACACTAGATGGGTTATTGAAAAATGGTATTTGGTCCAAAAAAGATATCATTTGATAACCCAATATGATTTTCAAAATTATACCGAGTTTATAACCTTGTTTCTATTTTTTAAATTTGATGTAATATCATAATAGTTTTTCAATGAAAAAATATATTTTCTAAAACTATTGTTTCTGGGTAAAATTTGCAAAAACAATTTTAATACTTCGAAAAAATATAAAAATCTATAGAATACTATACATTAAGTAAATTCTAAATTAAAAAATAAACTCCAAAGGGTTTAAAATTTGAAATTTTTTTAAAAAAAATTTCTAAAAAATTAATAACAAATTAAAAAGTTCGACAAAACGAAACGGTCATTAAAAAATTCACATATACTTGCTTGATTAATGTTACTGCACAAATGTCACAGTCTCATTAATATTTCGTACGAAACTATGCATGTAGAAGGATGTTTTTTAAAGGGCAAAATGTTCTCAACTTTACAAAGGTTTAAATGACTTTTTTTCTTATGTTAAAAAAATGTTTGATTAGATTGGCACAAATTAACTTTAAAAAAAAGTCAAAGGCAATTATTGTACAAACAATTCGAGATATCCAAATAATGTGATCTTAAATACCATATCCACCAAATACTACCAAACACGGTATCTATTTCCAAATACCACTTCAATTACCATGTTTTAAAATCGGACCCAAATACCATGAACTTACGAATAGCAAAACACTATTTCAAACTAAACGGTATATTATGGTATTTAGCTTGATTTATTTATCTTGCTAAATATTTACACACTCATTTTCTTTTAAGCATGCACATTTATCATTACAAGTCTTTCGCTATTTGAAATTAAGTATCAGATATATTCACACATATATGAGAAATCATGTTTATCAACAAAAGTTTTAAAAGACCATTCACCCCCTTAGTCACTTTGTCATTATCTCGACCAACAATATCTTGCATATCTTCAAGCTTTCAAACACTTATATTTTGTATATTCAAGCATTGTAAAATATGTAAGAACTGAATCTCTACATTTCAACTGAAGCATCAAGTACGTACTTTCAGGTGATCTAAATTGACAGACGTATCCAGGTAATAAGCCATGCTAGGATTCCATTATCTAGCAAACATTATTAATAATTCGATACTTGTTCTAAATAAACCTTGGCATATCAATGTGATATACTTCGGTATAATTTTTAATTCAGTTATATCTGCAGTTGCATAGCTTATGACAAATTTCATTTGCATTTACATAACGTAACTTGTATCTAATTGGTATAGCGATAGTAGGATGATGAACTGCGACTAGTGTACCACTAAGTTATATAAGCGCATTACATGAAAGTATATGCTTGCTTTTCTTGGTTATAGAGTTGTACAACCTAAGGTTTTACTATTATTTTTAATTTATTATTGTACATATTTGTGGGAGTCTTTTGAAGTATCACAATGTTTTAATGTATATGTTTATAATTTGCACTTTTGAACCTAAACCTTAAAGCTAGTCTAGTTAATTTTTTGAGAGAACGATTATGTGATTTAAACTTTGTGGTACTACGACAATCGCTTTATTACTTGTACTATTTTATAAATATTAATGTTAAGCGTATAAGTGATATTATATGAGATGAGACACTTTTCTAGTAATAAAACAAAAAAGAAAGAATGGGGCAATGGTTATCATTAAAATATGTATGAATGTGTGTGCACCCGAGGATATGGAGTAAGGCTCATGAAAGCCAATTTTATGAATAAACTAAATGAGCTGGATAAATATTACAATCCTAATTAAAAAAAATAAAATTTTATTAAAAATATCGGTAATAAATATACACATAATAAATTGTATTGTACACTCATAAATATAATTGATATATTATTTAAACAATAACGGATATTCTTAGAATATCAATTCGTATCTCATTTTAAATACACATATTCTTCCCTACTTTCTCTGGGATGAACAAGCTTTTCTATAAAAATAATGTGACACCATCAATAAAACGCAATGGCCAAACAAATCAGTTCAAACTTGAAATAAACGTGTAAAAGATAGCAGCTTGGTAGCTTGATCTCTCCTAAAGTAACATCAATATCACCCTAGCTTATTAAATTCCAAACTAAATGAATTAAAAGGAAAAACCCTAATGATATAAAGTATTTTGAAATTCGAATCCCATCAAATGATCATCAGCGAAGTTATTATTCTGGTAATCAGAATTGATATTCAAATAATTCATCGGAGAAGAAAAACCGGGAGTCGCCAAACCGGAGTTATTATACTGAAACGGGGATGCAAAATCACTATCTGGAAATGGCGCAAGATCAACCATGTTGTTGTACTGATCATAGATAGGCGAAAGCGCTGACTCCACGAATTGGTACTGATCATCTATGACTGGGAATGTAGTATCGTTCTCCTCGTAGTCGAGTACCTTAAGCTCGTTCTCTTCCTCCCTCTTCTCCTCCTCCTTCACTGGTTTCTCATCTTGTATCATGCCAGTGTGTTCCTGCACCACGGTCATGAAATTGCGCTCGTTCGTGTATATGACCTCGGGAGGGAGGGAGTATATTATACGAGGTGGCTTCTGGACTGAACGCGAGTCTTTGCTGATTGATGATCTCAATTCGGAAGGATTGTAGCTGACACTTTTCGGCATTTGAAGATCTTGGGACTGTAATGGGGTCATACTGCTAGCTAGTAGTATAGTATAAATTGTGTGTGCTAGATAATGTATGTATACTAATGGTAATTAGCATGGACTAATTATAAGTAGGAACTGATTTAAATATGTGTTGTTGGAAGATGATGAGGAATTAGTGGGATTTGTTACCGTATTATTCTGAAAGATCTGTTAAGTTATTCATTTTATCTCCTCTTGTTATTATGATTACGGGTTTAGCTCCTAAACTAAACACCACAACAATTATAATTAGTAGCTAACTGCTATTGCGGATCAATAGCTTGACTATAGGTGTGTTAGAGTTACCACTAGTTATTTATCCAGTTCACTTATACTCTTCTCCGTCTCGACTTCATCTTTTCATATTAACTTTTTCGATTCAAACATTATTAATTTTATGTTGAATATATCTTCAACTACAAAGATAAATAATTTAATAAACATTATATAAAAGAAATTTATGATATAAGGTTTGACAATATATTTTTGTAGTTTAATGGTAATATTTGAAGTTTAAATAACAAGGGTTGACAACAAAAACACTTGAAGATGAAGTCGGGACGGAAAGAGTATAAAGGACCTTTTAACAGTTTACCAATAAAATTAACCATATTAATATATTATTAATCAAAATGTTTATATGCATAATGAAATAATTCCGATGTTGATAACATATGTGTTTTGAATAATAACATTGATAATTTTCCTTTACAATATAAGTCCGTCTCTTTACCTAGAGATGGTCTCTAAAAAGACTTGCTCTATCAATTTTTCTTTTTGGGTAATGACAAATGTTCGGTCCTTAGATTAAGTCAAAGTTGAACAACGCTACAACTTGGATCGGGGGCGAACTCCAAAAGATTTTACCATTCGTACCCGAGCTAGATATCTTTGCGAGATTATCCGCAACTTAATTAGTCTCCCGACGACGGAAAAGCAACTTAATGGACCAAGGTGTTGATGAAAAGTGTAACGATCCGGCCACTAATGGGCTGAAACCCGGCTCGTTGGGCCGGCAAGGTTACACATGAATGTCCCGCCACTATGTATGAAATTGTCCGCTTTGGACCGATGCCCGTACGGATTTATTTTTGAGTTTCTCCAAAAGACCTCATACAATTGGAGAGCGGTGGTCTACATATATACCCTTCATACCTTCCACTCACAAGCGATGTGGTATGTTGGGTATTACAATCTATCCTTAAATTCTCGACGTTCTCATCGAGCTTTTATGGGTTCACTGTCCCGGGACTAACCATCATCCTTGTAGGATTCTAGAGGTGGCCCATATGGCTCAAGAGGTGGTTCCCACCGCCCATACAGTGTAACACTTTGCCCCGCATGGCACTTAGTTCCGATAGACGGCCAGTCGCGCCACCTAAGTGAAAGGTATTAGGAGGAAGTAGGTGATTCGAAGATTTAAAAGTTTATGAAAGTGGTGCAGTGGAAGCATAGTGGATTTAAGTTTTGAGGACAAAACTACTTTTAATGTGTGGAGGATGTAAAATCCCGTATTTATTTTTGGATCGTCAATTTGAATTTTAAATTGGAGACGATAAATTAATTGGGCTCGGAAGGATTTTTGGTTGTCGAACGGGAGTGCAAGACCCCATTAGTGGATAGCTCATTAGTCCATTAGCCGTGTAATCAATGTATGAATTTTAGATGTTCTGTTTTTTACCACTCTGAGGTTTTATTACGTATTTGAGGATAAAAGAAAGGGTTCGTTTTGGCATAAAAATGATAGACGATCGATCGCGTCAAAGTGATTTGATTTTGGGACGTGACAAAAAATCCTTCAACCCAAGGTTAGATCTACTATCAGTTTAATTGAACAAACATTTTGTCCCGTACATAAAGAAAATCTAATTGCCAGAGGACTGTATTAGCTAGCTAGCCTGCTGGGACATTTTGTCTCTTGTAATATTAGAAAAATCTATACAAAAATTCGTCCAAATTCAAATTTTGAGAGTTTAAGAGTTCTGTAATATTATATATTAATTATATAATGTTATATATAAATTATATATTTTTATATATTTATAAATTATTTATTATTATATATTAATTACGGTTAAATCGTCAAATTCTCATAACTTTCCGGATTTTGTGGAAAGTTTATCAAATATATCTATGCACTAGCAAAAAGTTGTCATTTGGCTCCCTCCTCACAATTATAATCACTTTAAAGTTGCTGTCTCTTTTTTCTTCTTGTTTCCCTGTACAATTAATTAATAGATTCCCTATTTTTCCTTAAAATTCGAATCCAAAAACAACATGTCGTTTTGCTGCCATCTATGATACACATGATACACATCACACAATTTTCACAGCCACCAGCCACAATTTATTTTGATGTATGAAAAATCCTTAAAATATCAACCATCACCTTTCTTTTTT
The DNA here is from genome assembly GCA_036897095.1 of Plantago elongata. Classification (NCBI taxonomy): domain Eukaryota; kingdom Viridiplantae; phylum Streptophyta; class Magnoliopsida; order Lamiales; family Plantaginaceae; genus Plantago; species Plantago elongata. The sequence continues at coordinate 6,118 of JAYMSP010002721.1, forward strand.
TCTTTTTTAAAGGTTAAAGACGAATAATATATAATTTAAATTTAAATTAAGAACATGAAAAGTGTTGTAGTTGTTTTTGTTATTATATTATTATATTAACTAGATGGAAAGTGTAATGAGTCAAGCCCAGTCGATAATCGATCATACTTAATATTTTAGCTCGGTACGGTTAAGTATAATTTGGGACACAAACGTTGCCCTAGCTCAAGTTTTAGAGGATATAAAAGGATTAAAAAAATTCATGTTTTAGAAGATGTAAAAGAAAATATTAATATCTCGATTAGATTTTTAATTAGTTTATTTTTATATATATAAAAGGTGAATGGATATAATCACGCCAACAAGGAGGAAAAAAAGAAGTAGTTGTCGATATAAAATTAGAAACGTAAGAATATCATCCTCAACTTTGAGCTTCTCCTTCACTTTAGTTTCCTTAACTTGTAAGCCTCAAATTGTACCAAATGAAAATTGATTCATAACCAAACCAGAGAATCTATCTTACCCACAAAATCTCTCAAACTAAACACACTACTATGGGTACTGTTGGTAATCAAAGTCCATGGACAACATATGACAACTACAAAGATTGTTCACTAGGCATTTGTAGCATCTACTGTCCACAATTTTGCTACTTAATCTTCCCACCACCTCCGCAAAAAGATGATTCTACCCCTTTCTCCCCTCTCATCATAGCGATAATCGGCGTTTTAGCCAGCGTGTTCCTCCTCGTGAGCTACTACACAATTGTCACGCGCTACTGCAAGAGACCGGTCCAAACGGACGAACGTGTAGAAAATCACCAAGAATTTGAAGACCGGAGTCAGTGGAACGCTGTCCCTGCTGGATTGGACGAGGCGTCGATAAGGAACATTACCGTTTGTAAGTACAAAAAGGGCGACGGTTTGATCGAAAGGAACGAATGTGCTGTTTGTTTGAGTGAATTTCAAGAGAACGAGTCGTTGAGGCTTTTGCCTAAGTGTGATCATGCTTTCCACTTGCCTTGTATTGATATTTGGTTGAGAACTCACTCGAATTGCCCTTTATGTCGTGCAAGTGTAGTTTCTTTGGGACATCCGTCGCCAAATGTTTTGCGTTCTCAGGTTTTGCCAACGGTTAATGTGAGTAGTTATGAAATGCAGAGGCCTAATGATTTGATTTTAGTTGTTGAAGAAGATGATGAAAGAAATTGCAGCATGTTTTCAGGCCACGAAACGGATTCAGACGATGAAACGAGGTCTAGTACCAGATATGAAGTGGCAGAGGAGGACTCGGGAACAAGGGGGATGCACTTTAGAAGATCGATTTCGTTAGGGACGTCTTCGTGTAATCGCCAGGTTCCGATATCGGACAATGAATGTTGTAAAGAGTTTGGCTCTTCTTCTTCAAAGGGATTGTTAGGAAGCTCTGTTCATATTAAGAGGTCTGTTTCTACAGGTAGATTAGTGTTCACTGTCCATGATACAGTCAAAAATTCGGTACTTCCGAGTTGAATCAAGTGCATATAGATGAGAAGATTTGTTATATTGTAAAGTGGTTGAAAGTTGTAAGCTGAAAGTAAACAAAATTGAATAAATTTATCTTTCTTGCAGCATTCTAAGTAATCAATTTTGTATTATTTGCACAAAAAATTGGTCAACTACATATGTTAATATGCCACTTCTCTACCTAATTAATAATTGTAGATACTGAATTTTAATAAAACTAAAGTGATAGTTGGTGAAGGTGTAGTTCTAATATTGTGCCTTGCTATTATGTAGTGTTTTCTAATTGAGTGGCTTGACGATCAGATTCGACCTAACCTAATGGTACCATCCCAATTTTATCAGGTCTAGTATTAAGAGCGGCCGTTATATTATCAGTCCGGTTGATTTGGAATGTTTTATTATGGTATTTAAAAAACGCCTATAAAATTAAATGTTTTATTATGGTATTTAAAAAACGCCTATAAAATTATCATGTTTGCTCATATAAATTTGAAATATCAAAATCTTTAAAAATTCAAACTCTCTAAATATTAGAATTTCAAACCTGTAAACTTTATTTTTCAAAATATTATTTAGAAATACCTAATAAAAATATATTATTCATATTAGGTATTTGAATTATTTTATACGATTTCAACTGTACCCTCGAACATTATCATAAACTCCTCTAGTCCTCTTTATTCGTTCGCGTCACTCATGTCTTCTTTATTCAACGTTAATCTGCTGTCTTCAACAATTCTCTACCGTCTGATTGCATCCATGACCAAGCTACAAGATAATTCATCCTTCTGCTTCATTTTTATGTGATATTCCAATTCCAATTATGATTCTGCTTCTAGTCGATGTTTCTTTTCTTTCAGAAGCCAGAACTATCAATTTTGACCCATGCCTGTTAGCTTTTTAGGTTTAACTCTGAGCAATCTATATCGTTCCAGGTGCTCCATCTTTGGTTGTCTGTCACCAAAGACCAAGTAATTGCTACACATTTATCTTCTGCTGTACAAGTGAACTTCCTGAGAACGTGAATTGTTATTGGGAATTTGGATGCTAGACCTGTTTATTCAAAAAAAAAAAAAAAAACTTAGAAGTAATCAGGAGAATTAAAACTTTCCAGATGTTGTAGCCTGGGCTCACAATTGTTTTACTGACAAAGAAGAAGTGGAATGCATCACACCATAAAAATGGGATTATGCATGAATGCATCAGTCCTTGTTATTTCTTTTTTTTTTGGTAAAAAAGCAATATATTGAAGTTTCACCCACGGGATGTTGGAGCCATGAGGATTGCACCAAAGGAGCAACCAGAATGGGCAACAAGTAAGAAAAAGGAGATACCTGAAGGAAATATGGACCTCAGTGATACGCTCAAAATTAATACTTGTTTTTCAACACAAGTAGTAAGGCGATTGTTGTAGTACAATAAGAGCCAAACCACGTGGTTGTTCTCTCGAGGAATCGACTTATCTAGTTCTAAGGTGTAGGTTCCAAGTGAAAGTTATAAGCATATAGTTTTGAATAATGGTGACGCTTCAAAACTCTCACAAAACAATAAGACTTAAAAACGATTATAAAACCCCCTAGATCATACAATCTTACGATCAATAGAAATAAGCATGTACTTTCATAAAGTATGCTTACACGACTTAACTAATGGTACACTAATCGCAATTCATCACCTTAATATTGCTATACCAATCAGATACAAGTTACGTTACGAACATGCAAATAGGCTTGTCATTAGTTATGCACGTGCGAATATAACCGAATTAACGATTACAACCAAGAAAATCGTACTGATACAACAAGGTTCTGTAAGAACAAATATTGGATTACTAATACCGTTTGTTAGATAGCTAGTGGAACACTTCTAACACGGCTCAATACCCGGATACTTTTGCTACAAGAGATCACCTGAAGGTACTTGTGATGCTTCAACTGAAATTTGAGATTGAACTCTCTAGAAGTATTTACAATGCTTGGAATACAAATTGAAAGCGTTTGGGTACTTGAATATATGTAAGACTTGATACAAAAACATAACAAATCAATGATTATTGTTTGAAAATCGACAAAAACAGATCTCATTCAAAAAAAATTACTTACATGTCGATCTATGAAGCTGAGAGAAGAAAAAGGTGATAATCAATAATTTTCATCTTGATTGGTGAAGAAATCCGAATAATCAATGATGAAAGAGGAGAAATCGAGTTGAGTGAGAGAGAGAGGGGAAACGAACTGAGAGAGAGAGTTAAAAAACACAGTCTGAAGAATGATGACATATTTGACCTAATTTCGTTAATTATATGACCCGATTGTGCGTGAATCAGGGTCTTCGATCCGCGAAATTCTTTAGAAATCAAGTTGAGTATAATTATATATATTTGTATATGTGTTTGTGTAGGACTCTTAAAGACTTCAATATGTGGACTCTCATGAGACAGACTCATTATCGTCAAATGTATACAAGTTCGTGGTCGAGTGCAAACTGTAATTTTCATAGTTCCTACATTAAATGAATGGGCACCAATAGAGCGTTTGGAACTTCACAGAGTCTCACGAAAGATGATCTATATATTTAGATATATATATATATATTACTAATAAAACCACACATATAATTAATCAAAAGTTCAATATTGTTTACGAAATAATTCTTGTTATAATATAAAAAAATATAAGTGGTTTGATTGATGACATCAATAATTTTCTTCACAATTTAGGTCCGTCTCTAAAGAAATTATTTAGAGACTGTCTCTCATTTTCGTAATGAAGGAATTTATTTAAATTATTTTCTTTTAAGACAACTTGTTTTGAAATTTTGTTTAATCACGTGTTATATTAATTGTATATGCGAGAATCATAACATATACACATAATGGATCGCATTAACATATAGTATTATACCAATTGACAGCAGACACCAATTAGAATCCAATGTCTTCGAATAGTCCAAGCTAAGGGAAGAACTTTTGAGTTTTGACTGGTAGCTTTTGATATCTATCATCAACTCAAGCATTCGCTTATGATATGAAATATCATCAATTCTTCAATACCAAAACGAAAATCATTCTCATCTCCAATCCAAAATCAACCGAGCAGCAACAATGTCCGGAAAAACTAAATCCCCCGTCAAGACAATAGTCATCCTAGTCCAGGAAAACCGTTCATTTGATCACATGCTAGGATGGATGAAGTCCATCAACCCCGAAATTGATGGCGTAACCGGCCAAGAATCCAACCCCATATCCGAACCCTCAACCCGACTCCAATACTCCAACCAGTCCGGCTTCATTGAGCCGGATCCTGGTCACTCATTTGAGGCCACGTTCGAGCAAATCTATGGCGTGCCATGGTCTGAATCCGCAGCTTCGGACCCGAACTTAGCTCCCACAATGGAAGGCTTTGCTGAGCAAGCCGAGAGTGTGCAAAAGGGATTGTCTAATATAGTTATGAACGGATTTAGACCGGAAAATGTACCGGTTTTTAAAGAGTTGGTTTCGCAATTCGCAGTTTGTGATCGTTGGTTTTCGTCTATACCGACTTTGACCCAGCCGAATAGGTTGTATGTGCATTCTGCTACTTCTTATGGCGCAACGGCTAATGATAATAAGATGATGATTGAAGGGTACTAAAGAATGATTTCGAAGAATTTTATCACATTTAAAAGTTCGAAAGTATTGTATTAACTCATTTATATTAATTTTTCCGCAGGTATCCTCAGAAGACGATTTTTGAATCAGTTGAGGAGAGTGGATTGTCTTTCGGAATTTACTATCAGATTGCTCCTTCTACTCTTTTCTACAGGTACAGTACAACTTCTATATCGTGAATCTTATGCTTTTACAGATAGATAATTTTACATACTCTATCATTATGGATTGGATTATTCAATACTTAGAGGCTGATTGACATACTCAAATGGTTATTTGAATGAATTTTTGGTGAAGTTGTGTTTGGAATGAAATTGAAATAGGATATTTAAAGTATATTTTAGGTGAAATAACTATTCATCGAGTCAAATAGAATGATTTGAGTGTCATACCAATCCGACTATAATTATTATGTTATCATTTATCTCATTAGGGGGCCTAAATTCTAATGTCAAGGCAAAAGCCATATAGATTTATTAATATAAAATATATATTCAAAGTCTTCAATCTTCCTGATGGCTTTCATTTTCTGAAACATATGGCTTTTACTTTTCTTCGTTCAATTTCAATAACGTTAGTCTTGCAAATTGCAACCAACTTAGCCTATCTTATTTTTAATCCGAAACTAATTCACTCCAATTTTATTTGTTTTAATTTAATTTCATTCGGTTCAATTTAATTTAATCCAACTCTACTTAGTTATAATTTATATTTTACTCCGATTCAATTCAATTTAGTATAATTTAATTACATTCAGTTCAGTTCAATAAATATTAATTAAAGAGAATAAAGAATTATTGCTTTTTAGGTTGTTTAATAATTCCAAGCCGTGTCAGAAATTCAAAGTAAACCAATTGTTCATTCCAAGTGTATTTAGTATTCCGCCGTTTTAATGATCTCTTTCTATTTAACTATTTTACGGACAATTACAAATATATATTGCTTACTATTATAATTTATAATTAATTTATAATCAAAGTCGAACACAGTTGGCCGTTTAAAATTGAATTAGCAAGAATCCTTTGTAACGGAAGATGTAATGTTAAGAGAAAAGAGAGTAGTAGAAGATTAAGAAAGAAGAGAATATGAAGATAGTATAATAGAAAGAATGGAGAGTTTATTCTTTACACCAAAATAAATATAAATATTAAGTATTTATACAAGTGAAAAGTAGATAACGATACAAGACATCACCACTTGTATAATCGTATACATTTAGTTCTTTATCCACTAACTTGTACATTAACCTCTCGTTCACCAACTCAAGTGCATATAAATTATCCTTATTATTTAAAAATATTCTTATTACGATCATATTATATATCAATAAAACTAATTAAATATTATTCATTCTATCCCAGATTTGAGGATAGCACTATTTCATAATTCATCCTAGCTAGTTCATCTGCATCTAAAGCTAAATTATTGATTAGTTTTGTTAAAGAAATTCTAGGTCATTTTTGTTTAGGTGATTTGCAAAACTACTTAGTTAGTAATTAGATAATTTATAAATATACTGTATAATATTAAAAAAGTAAGTCTATGGTGGGATTATTTATCGAGGGACTGAAAGGGACAGATAAAAGTTATTCTAATAAACGAAAATATTAGAGATATTTATTAAAAAATTTAGTGTTATATACACATAAAATATCCTACTAATAAAAATATTATTGATGAGTTTTCAATACTATACATATTTTTAAAAACATCAGTACGTCCATAAGACCCTGCTTAATGCAATTTAATTTTTAAACTTTGTGAAGCAGTAGTAGTACTATATAAAAACTACTCCATCATCCCAGTTTTATCCTTCCCCATGCCGTTTGGATCGTTCTAACTTTGTCTTCACATTCTTTAAAAAATAAATATATCTCCTACTTTCTATTATATTTTATTTAATATTTTAGTTGTTTAAAAATTTCTTTATATTTTAACTTTGATCGGTCACCCGTCTTCGAAATAAATAGTCTTACTACTAAATATATTTATTGAGCCATGTGACTGACTAAACTCGATGGTTTATCATCAACAGAAACCTAAGAAAACTGAAGTACATAAGAAAGTTCCACCAATTCGATTTACATTTCAAACGACATTGCAAGGAGGGAAAGCTACCAAACTACGTGGTCATAGAACAAAGATACTTTGGGACTAAACACTTGCCAGGAAACGACGATCACCCATCTCATGATGTCTCAGACGGCCAGAAGTTTGTTAAAGAGGTGTACGAAGCATTGCGATCAAGTCCCCAGTGGAACGAAATCCTATTTGTAATTGTATATGACGAGCATGGTGGATTCTACGATCACGTTCCTACACCAAATAAAGGTGTTCCAAGCCCCGATGATCTTGTTGGTCCAGAACCATACAAGTTTATGTTTGATCGTCTTGGCGTCAGAGTCCCAGCAATCCTCATATCTCCTTGGATTGAGCCAGGAACAGGTATCAAAGACTTGTGTATTTAAGTGGTATTTCATTTAGTAATTCTTTTACATGTGTTTAACATAACATATGGTTCTTGATTGACAAATAGTGTTGCATAGACCCACCGGGCCATATCCTACATCAGAATTCGAGCATTCATCGATTCCTGCCACTGTAAAGAAACTTTTCAATTTGAACGACTTCTTGACGAAACGTGATGCTTGGGCAGGCACTTTTGATTGTGTCTTAAACAGAAGTAGCCCAAGATTAGATTGTCCTAGTAAGTATATACTATCTATCAAGTGTTTTAGTAAATGTGGATGGGTCACTAATTCTGTACCAAAAAATTGAACTGCATTTCAAAATTTCCTTTGTAGTTACTTTGCCAGGTTCGATCAAAATGAGGGAAACAGAACCAGATGAAGATGCAAAAATAAGTGAATTTCAAGAAGAGTTGGTGCAGATGTGTGCCGTGTTGAAGGGTGATCATAGAAAAAACGTCCCCCCACATGAAATAGTGAAAGGTATGAAGGTTGTGAGTGCCATTGACTATGCAACAACCGCATTTCAGAAGTTCAGGGATGACTGTGACAATGCAATCACCAATGGAGCTGATGAATCCTATATTGTTTGCACTGTTGGTGATGATCTTCCCCAAAAACGTCTTTCTAAATCTATTTCGCGAAAATTCATCTCATGTTTCTCATGTGGTCAAGACTAGATTTCATAAGGTACTGATATTCGCACGGGTCTTTTAAAGAATTTTTTACATTTGTATTTTGTAAATATGAGTTCTTGTATATTTTTTGAATTAGAGTGATTTGATGAAAATAGTTATGATTAAATCTTCGTCTTTCTTCTTGTTGGTAATTCGAAATGGACTACTTAATTTCAAAATATAAAAAATAGATTTATATTGTTCCATTTTCGTATTCTATTATCAATTATCATTGGAGTTATGCATTTAACCGAACAAATTTCATCATAATAAATCATTATGGTTGATGAAATAAACATGTTGTTTTGTTTTATTTTATTTATATTTCGTTTATTTACATTAAATATTGGATTACAAATGTATCATGGAGTCCATATGGACATCATGGAATTTTTTGTTTAGTTTACATACGGTAAGTTTGAATATAGTGGATAATTTCAAGGTAGATTGAAATATATATCAAATTGTGTTAGCCAAAGTACCTATCGTTAGGATTGAGATATGACGATAAATTTGTTAGTGTATATATATAAATACTTTGACATAATAGTAAGTGCATACAGTAAGTGCAGAGAGTAAATAACACAGTAACTTAATAGTGGTATATTAATGAGAGGGTTTTAGACCATCTCATGTAGTCTTTTTTACCACTTTTTATTGTTCTTAAGTTCTAATTTTGTTGTTGATGTAGAACCATTTTACTCGTTTCATTCTATTTTGAATTTCATTGGTACTTGATGAAAACGCTCCAATTCATAATAAAAAGATGTATTTTATGCACTCTTGGATGATCAAATCTCCACAGTCACAAAGAAGCTCTTCCATGGGTGCGTTCGACGTTGCCGATGACGAAGACATGGTTCGATTGAAACAATCGACAGTAGAGATGGCTAGATAGAGAGAATTTTCGAATTGACGAACTAGGATTTTTGATTTGGAATTTTATTCCTCTAGGTCAACTATTCTTGGCGGGAATTTTAGCGCCAATTGACCACTTAAGTGTAATTTCTCTATTTAATATTAACTATATTTTTAATTTTTCTAATTTTCGAAATTCTTAATTTTGTATTATTTTGAGGAAAATATGATGTGGCTGCTGAAGTGGAGGTCAAAATTGGACCAAACTCGCTGACCCGAGTACCACGTCAGCGAAAAGGACCACGAACACTAATTTTTGAGAAACACAGGACTGAGTTTCATAGGACCACCAAACGAGCTACTGTATGCACCATTCCCATAAGACCAAACTCTAGGACCAAAAATGTCATTCTCTCAGCCAAAACACCAAGAAACGAAGTTGGAATGAGCGAAATCAAGTAAAAGGAAAAAAAATGGTGAAAGGGCAAAATCAAAATTTTATGCAAAAGGACGCGCCACGAGCTACAACTGCAACTTTTACCGTGTCGGCTCACTGCGACGTTGTGAGCCTTGGTCGCGACGCGGTGGCCTTATTTTGGCCCACTGCGTTAATTTTCTAGCCCAGTTCGTCAGCATCTTTTGTCAAAATAACATTTGTTGATTGACATCATTGTTGAATAAGCAATGAGAACCCTCGATGAATAAACGTTTCATCTCAAAGACTAAAATTGAATCTCGACAAGTAATGTGTGTTGTAAAATCAGTCATGGTCCACGTTGCATTTAATATAAAGTGAAATGTGATATCACGCCGATGACTCGATCCCATCATCTAAACGAGTTTTCAGTTGAAGTGGACAACACTAACACAATTGTGAACGAGGACTCGAACTCATCAACTCTTACTCGTAGCTCAAGAATCATTAACACTCTACCACCTTTATCACTTTTATTTATTTATTTAAACTGTAAATGTGACTTATCCAACGTATTAATTGAAGGCTTACTTGTCTCTCTGTCACTTTTTAGCGCGAAATATAACCAGGTTAGCAAAAGCTCTTAGTAGAGACTATAGAGTTTCCTTCCGTCGACCGGCGCAAATGGTTTCCGGCGAAGTATCTAACCTGAATGACTCGGCATGCTGCATATCGCACGAGTTCTACAAAGCAGCTACCAAATCCCCAAACAAAATCGCCGTCATTCACGCCACCAATTCCCCACGCAGAACCAATTTGCTCTCCTCTTCACGGCCACCAGTATACCACGGCGACCACTGTTTTACTTTCTCCGAGATTCTCTCCGCTGTCGAAACCCTAAGTTCTCGACTCACCCGGATTTTTGAAGGTTTCGATGATCCTTGTTTGATTAAACCCTCGCTAGGTGCAATTTACTGTTAGCTTCTTTCTTCTGTCTGTTTATTTATATACTTTTAGGTATGTGTTTGATTGTTCAATTTCAGTTAATTTTGTTATTGGAATGAGTGACATTAGATTATTTGGATTATTGAACTGTGCTCAATTGCTATGTATTTAACCTGGTTTAGAATAATTGATTGGGGTTTCAATGATCCTTGCTTGATTAAATGCTCGCGAGGTGCTCATTTACTGCTAGCTTCTTTCTTCTGTCTGTTTATTTACTTTTAGGTATGTGTTTGATTGTTCAATTGCAGGTAATTTTGTTATTGGAATGACATTGTTAGCTGATTTTTGAATGAAAGTTGGGGTTATTGAGTTGTGCTCATTTGCTCATGTACAGTGACCTGTTTTAGAATTATTCCCGTCTGACTGTATAATGCTGTCTAGTGGTCATACGGTGCAAATGAAAATATTCTGTTTCAGACTGTCTAAACTCTAATGGTTACATGTTGCAAATGAAGTTATGTGGCTAACACTTGGGATGAGGTGGTAGGGTAAGGTATGGTATGGATCTTTGTCAAGTATTTTTAAGTTTAAGGTGAATGTGGTAATCAGGGGCATGTGACAACCCTTATAAGTTATGCGGGTGCTGAGGTTATTTCCAATATGCAAGTGTAATAAGTTGAAAAGTAGAATAGAAAAAGATAACTCAGCAATGCTGTGGTAACTGTTTGGTTCAGGGGAATTTTTGGTTCAATCTTTCTTAATGATCTAATACTATGGAAGTATGGAACTTTTGGGGCAATGTGCTGTATTATTTAGTTCTATTCAATCTTTCCGCACATATTTATGCATCATGCATCTATTCTCAATCTAATTGTTTTGGTGAAGTAGTGTAATAATGTCATTCATGATCGAGCAGCGATATTTTATGGCTGATGATTAATGTTGAAGTGTTCAGAGTGTTAAGCAGATGTGATGGAGTCACTAGAAAACTGCACGAAGATACGGAATTTTATGAAATATTCTCTTTAGTATATCTTTATATGTTCTCCCAAAAACCATGTTTTGCGTGAAATTATTTTCTTTTTAATTCTAGGTGCTGATTTTTTGAGTTATCCCAGGTCATAATTCCTGTGACAAGTCAGATGAGTTTTCTGGTCCTTTACATTGTCCATATATCCAAACATGTGCCAAGTTAAAGAACACACGCACTCCAAAAGTTGTAGCAATATACATGGAACCATCTGTCGAGTACATAGTGGCTGTCCTGTCTGTTCTGAGATGTGGGGAAGCATTCATGCCTTTAGAAACAACGTGGCCAAACGCAAGAGTTTTATCTTTAATAGCCTCTTCAAAAGCTGATTTAATCATCGGGTACAAAATTTCTTCTGAGGGAAGCTTTTTTCATAGGCTGGACATGTTGCAATGGCTTATTGATGATGGAAGTTGCTCAATTTTACCTATTTCCATGAAGGAAGACCTCAAAGAGCAGTGTCCTCCAGTGCAATTTGAATGTCTTCTGGAGCTTAGAACCTCAAGATCATTTTGTTACTTGATGTACACATCAGGATCTAGTGGAGAGCCTAAAGGTGTATGTGGCACTGAAGTAGGTAATCTTTCTATCGGTTATTTTACAAGTTCTTACCTACTCTGCTCTTACAGTATCCAGAATTAGGTTCGCTTCCTTTTTAGACACCATTGGATGCCATAATGGCATGCTTTTGTTTGGCTACTTTGGGCGAGTGGAAATGAGATTAGTTTGAAATATGGTCAATGGTCAACTGTGAATCTTATAGGGGGACTTAAAAAGTAATGTCAGGTTTTTTGGTTTAAAACTTGTAATGCTTAAAGTCTAGATTGTCTTTTTCTCAGATCGGATACAAGATCCTTGTGCTTGTTTAGGAGTTTCTTAGCTTTGCAATGTTGAGGTTGGTGACTTTTATTCATTGAGCAATGAGCATTTCCTGTTTCTTATGCTCAAGGACAAGGTGTACTTATTTTGATAAACTTGGCTTTTCAAAACCAAAAAAATTTGTGTTTTCTCGTTTTACTCTCTTAACCTCCTCTCAAAGTATTTTTCATACATCAAGTTGGTATTGCAGGTCTTCTTAATCGTTACTTATGGATGAAAAGGTTGTATCCTCTGCATGACGGGGATGTATTTCTCTTTAAAACATCGATAAGCTTCGTGGATCATCTGCAAGAGTTCCTCGGGCCTGTGCTATCTACTTGTACGTTGGTGATACCTGCTTCCAATCAGCTAAAAGAAAACATTACTCTTCTTGTAGATTTTTTACAGGTACATTACATTATGTAAACCACAAGGCTGTTATTTAAGTTAACTTGTACGGAACGCAAACTGTTAAAAAGCATCCGTTTTCTAATTATGAGTGCTCAGTGGACAACTTGTGGGCCATTGCCATCATGACCATTTAAGAAACATTCATGAACCTTCCTGTATGTTGATTCTTTAGTTCATATTGAAGTAAACTTAAAGTTTACATTGATAGAGCCTAAATTTTCTCTGAAAGTCAGCAGAAAGGATATCTCCTATCCACTCTCCTTTTTCTGCTTTTCAACTTTTAAATAGAAGACAAACAAATCATTTCCAATTCTTCTTTTAGGTTTTGGACTTGAACTATTGTCTTTCATTTTATTTATATCTTATTTGAAGATTAAATGATTCTGGAGGTGAACACTAGTTCATCGTTTGTTTTGAGTTTTAGAGCATTAGTCTGCACCATTGACCATAATAGTCAACCAAGAAATAACCATGATACCGTATTTGTAATTATGACAAAAACTAATAAGTAATATTCACTTCGTGTGTTCTATGGCAAAAGGATTATACACACTTTCAAGTTAATTTAAATTATTCTGAGTCAGTTCTAGAATAATAGTTACTCTGGACACTATTTTTGAACCTTTATTCAGGGATACATAATAGGCGGACTTATTGCTGTGCCGTCGTTGATGAAAGCGATCCTTCCAGCTCTAGAAGGCCCATTCCTCACAATAATTCAAGATTCGTTAAAGTTATTGGTCCTAAGTGGTGAAACTTTACAACTCTCATTGCTCGAGAAACTTACGAAGTTACTGCCTAAGACTGCGATTTTGAATTTATACGGGAGCACCGAGGTAAGACCCAAAGTTTATGTTAATAATAATACCAGCTTTCTAATGGAACGAAACTTGAGTTCACATGCCTAGTCATATTACTGTATGCTCTTTCTTGTCCCTTCTCTTAACGCCTATGCATGTGGCTACTTGTGTGAGTTTGTTACCATCCTTAGTATTGCTTCAATGCACCTATCTCTACTTTCTTCTATTCGATCGTTTGAACTGTGGATTTGGGATAACAGACATCGTTGGCCATGATTTCAAGTGAAAGAGCGAAACTGATCATGATCTTTTATTTTTCCCTTGTATATTGTACTTTTGAATGATTTTAATTCCGGAATGATTCTGTATCTGTGACCATCAATGCATGACACAATTTATTTCACTTAATCGATTTATTGGTTTTCTACTTATAACTCATAGCATCTTGGATGGAGAACCTGCCCTAAATTGAACTGTCCGAATTGCTAATACCCACTTGACTATAAATATGATGTTCTTTCTGACCAGATGAGTGGTTTCACGGTCAGAATCGAATCAAATAATCCACTCTTATGTCTTTTTTAACTTTTGGTTATCTTGTTCGTTCTTATATGTTCAGAGACCATCCCTCTATCCATAAATAAACATGCAAGAGTCACAAAGTAAACTTTTCCGGTGCAAAGACTTCTATGTCATCAAATTCATATCCCCTTAAGCTATCTGTAGCGTCTTTAAATTATGGATTTTGTATGTAAAAACTCATACAATATTATATTTATTTATAATTTTTCATTATGCATTGTATATAATTACTTGAATTTGTACTGAGATTTATAATAAGAATGCATAATTATTGCAGTAATCCACTCTTATGTCCTTTTCAAGTTTAGGTTCTGTTCAGAGACCATCCACCCACCCATAAAAAAACATGCAATTGATTCCCATAGATAGTACTGAGCTACTGACCATCATTTAGAGTCATACAGTAATGTTTCCAGTGCTCGGACTTGTAATTCCTTAAACTCATATCCCTTAAGCTATCTGTAGCCTCTGTATTTTCTGGGTTTTGTATGTGAAAGCTTGTACAATATTACATTGTTTCTGAAATTTCTTCTTTTAATTGTATCATTATTTGAATTTAAACTGTATAAGTTATCATAAGAATGCATAATTATTGCAGCAATTAAAAGGAACCTGTGTTCTGTGACATATCGTTGTGTTCTCAAATCAGCCAAAGCATTATACGTTACACCTTCATCTTCCCCTAAACCTGACTGGAATCTCAACATCAGCTGCCATGTTAATACTGCTGGGTTTTAGGGTGCCTCTAACAATGATGGTTGACCTTTATAGCAAGTAAGCCAATCGCCATATTGTCGTTTCTAATGTAGAGATCTATAATCATGAAAACATCTGATTTGTCACTATTCTCCACACCCACTCTATGTCACGAGTCCTCAATTAGAATGATCTATAAGATCTGCCTGACTACCTTATATGATTTACACATTTTTTATTACTATGGATTGATATGTGACAGTTTCGTAAAAGGTGGTTGTTTCTATCTTATGTGTTCAATAACTTCAATTAGTTTGAGCTATTTTGCATGATATTAATTACCTTAGTGAACATGTTAATCTTAAGGTGACGGGCGACTGCACGTACTTTAACTGCAAAAAGTTGCAGCTTATTCTTGAGAATGAGGTGTTAGACAGTGTCCCCATTGGCTTGCCGATCTCAAATTGTGATGTACTGCTTGTGGGAGAAGATGCACCAAATCAGGGAGAGGTCGTTGTGGGAGGACCTTGTGTTGCAGCAGGTTACTTTCAGTATCCCCATCTTATCCCATTAGCAGATGCAGTTGTGCCTTTATCTCAAAATCCTGGGTGTTCCACCGAGTTGTGCAGAAATCAGACCTACTTTAGGACTGGTGATTTTGCACGCAAGCTTCCAACTGGTGATTTGGTTTTTCTTGGTAGGAAAGACCGGTTGTTGAAGCTTAATGGACAGCGTATTGCTCTTGAAGAGATAGAGAATGTACTGAATGATCACCGTGATGTGATTGATGCTGCAGTAATTTCCCGTAAAGTAGAAGGGGAAATCCTGCTTCTAGAAGCTCATTTGGTTACTGGTAAAAGGGATGGAGATTATTCTCTTTTGAAACATTCTCTTAAAACTTGGCTACATAGCAAGCTTCCTCAAGCAATGATACCAACTCTCATTCGTTTTACGAGCTCATTACCATTAACTTCTTCTGGAAAAGTTGATTACTTGTCAATCGCTGCTTCCGCACATCCGTGTAAACAAGACAGGATCAACAATAAAGAGACTACAGAGAATAGTCTCATTCAAGTCATTAAAAAGGTACTGATTACTTAACTCAAGAATCATGATTGTACTTGTTGAGAATAGACTATTGCATTATATCCTATCGTGCGTTCTTGTGAGCTTGAAGTTCAGCTTAGAGTATCATTCTTTGTTACTCATGTATTCATCTTGTAGCAACCCCTAGTTCTCTTAGAAATTCTTAGATAATTTGAGCAGAGGATTTGGGATAAAGAAAGAGATGATTTTGGTGCAGCAAAGCTATTTTTTTTGTAATTTTATTGAAAGAACTAAAAGAAAGTTAAAAGATGCCAATCTCCGAAGAGACGTACCACCAAAAAGGGCGAAGCCAACCCCAAAGAGCGAAAAGACTAGTTCTGACTTATGAATAATAAACCTAAGACTCTCTTATACTATACAAAACTATTCCCTAATTTTACATGAACTCTATTAGGTAATAGGAAATAACTTCCTGAAAGATCTAAGGTAACTTCCCTATCAACACTAAACTCTATAATATGTTGATTCTAATAATAATTTAGTAACATAGTTTCAATTTTCAACACAGTGAAGTGTTTTTTTAAAGCTTCTAAGTGCGGGAAGGTCAATCTTGCCTGTAATCACACAAAACCAACGGATATTCTACCTGAAGCCAACTTGACCTGTAAAAATGACAACGAAGCGCAACTCAGTTGGTAAGATGCTCTCCCTCCAACCAATAGGTTGGGGGTTCGAGTCGCATTTGCCAAAAA
>JAYMSP010002722.1:0-22789 GCA_036897095.1 Plantago elongata
CTCTCTAATTCTTTATTTTAAGGATATCGAGTATGGGCAAGAAATTTGTTTCAAAGGTTATATTCTAAGATGCATTTCTAAATGTAGTGGAATATGAATGTACAGTGCAAAATTAAATGGCTGAAGTTTGAACTTTTGATTCATAAGCTAAATACCAATTCAAATTCCTAATTAATGCGGGAAAAATACGAACATATTTGTTAAAGGAGGTATTACAGTTTACCATGAGAAGCAGTGAGGAACCAAAGCCTTCCTAGATCTTGCTTATATCAAGATTATATGTAGAGTTTGGTTTGAAAACACGCTAAAAGTACTTTTTAGTCTTAAAAGAAAAAACACAAAACTGCTTATTTTAGGGATTATAGAAAGTCTTGATTTATCAAAATTTTGCACAAGTTGACTAACTCAGTTCGATGACAAAATCAACTAGATGTCAGGAATATCACAAGATGGCTGGGATTTGGTTGGGTTGAAAGATCATAGTACTGAATATGTCTAACTAATGCTTCAACTAATCAGCTGAACCTCTGTCTATTAATCTATACTATTATCCTAACTAAACTCTATGAGGTAGTTACTACCAATACCAAACTAGAAGTTACATCAAATAGAGGAGAAAAAAGCTTATACCAAACCATTTCTCTTGAACCCATATAAATCCAAGTTATCATGATTCATGTGGATTATCAATGATTCTTCTAGTATTATAAAAAGGAATTAATTGGGTAGTTAGCTGACATTTTCTTTTTCTTATTTACCTCTTAATTGAACTTTTTTTTTTCTTCTTCCAAGGCAGTTATTTAGTTCACAATTTCAATCACTACTTGACACGTCAACCCAACATTTCTTCACTTATACAATAGTTAGTTTATTCTAATTCTCTCGCAAATGCATCATTCAGAACACACAAGACCACCTAATTTAATTTATTTGCTTTTCTATTGTTGTGTTAAGTAAATAGTAAAAGCTCCTTAAAAATGGAGGGAATTCTTAGTTTAGTTATAAAACCAGGTAATATGCACCTTAAAAATATGCATATGAGTACCATGTGCCTGGTTTGATAAAATGCCAAGTATATCAGTTAGCATTTATGTGACGTGCCTGCTTGTAGTATGTAGATTTCAAGAGTATGAATTGTAAAAAAGATGTGCTATGTCTGCAGGATTGCATCAAATTAACAAAACAAAGAGTGAGAGAACTTCAGATGATCTTGAATGAAGCAATTGCTGATATGGAAGTAGATTAGAAAGGTTTCACTGGAAGTCCATGTCAATTGGTAGTAAGCTGTAGTCTGCACACCCAATTTATGTAGAACACCAATGTAGAGCAGAATTGAAACATCAAGGTTCGAATCATTTTTGTAGGATGGGGATGGATGTCTAGCGACTTCAAAGTCCTGAGTTACTGGTAATGTATGCCATTGAATGTTAATTTTGGTAAAAATTAATCTGCTTTTCTTGGTTACACGATACATAGTGATCGTTCATATTTTGTGCTTCATATCAAAGCTTAATTCTGTCTGTACATTGTGGTCTGGACCAGTATTTATGTTCCATATTGATTGATATTAGATGTTAACCTATGATATGCACTACACATAAAGTTATGTATGGTTCGATATGGAACGTTTTGAATTCCACAAAGTCTCAACTTGGAGATGGTCATATGCCCTCTTACCACTAGCTTTTAAGTTAGATTTTCAGCTCCATAAGTTTATTTTGATAAAAAGCTCGTTACGTGAATGTGCAACTTCTTAAACAAGCTAGTTGGTTTGAGAAACTAATCGCTTGTTGAAAAAAAAAAAAAAAGCTACTTGACCAATTAGCTGCCAGATTTTCAGCTACAAACTAACTTTCCAGCTAGTTTTATTAAACAGAGCCATATAACCGACTTCCCTGGCTACTAAATTAAAAATAGGAAATCACAAAGTACGTGTATTAAAGATGAACGTCTTCCCCAATCTTCTGAACCACAATTGAACACACTTACACATGATGAATTCATTATCTATTGATGCACTCATGATCTCTTGTAACTATAGGATTCTCCTCATTCAACCCCACTCTAAGTAAAACTATAGAATTCCTTATTCAGCTACTACCAATGTGTAAACTGCGTAGTAAATGTGTTTTCACAAGAAAACAACCCAACAAAAAATGATTTGGCTCTACATCAAAACATGGATTCGTTGTAAGGTATGGTGAACACTAGAGTTACGTGTGTCTCAATGTGACCTGCAAAATTCAGTACCATGTCCTTTGTGCTTGCTCTTCGTCTTCTTCCGCCCCCTTATCATCACAGTTCAAGACCAAATGCCATTAAAACATGTAAAGAAACTTGGACCCATCAAAACCCACACATTCATTTCATTAACTCGAAAAATATCAGTCCCTTTTCGCTGTGGGTCACAAATTCGAAATCAACAAAAAGTGAACCATAACAGTGACACCAAAATCCTTATCATCATCATCCTCACTTCTCCAGTCCATCTGTACCGAAAATCCAAAGCAACCAATAGGATTTCAAGAAACTCAATCACAAATTTTCCAACAGATAGAACAAACTTCAACTAGACACACTCTCACTAGAATCCCATGAAACAAAACTCAGCCTCAAAATGCATTCTACCCTTGCTGCCACGTGTCTCTTTCTCCTACCACTAACCAGAAAAAACTTCCATTTACCCTCCATTTACATGCTACAAAACACACTCTTCACTTCTGAGAATCAAAACACAACAAACACAGAGTGGTGTTCTGTTCCGTTCTGTTCTTCATCAAAGATTCAATCTTTGACACCCCTTTTCCACTATAGTAGTACTAGTTCTAGTAAATACCATTTCTTTCTTTCATAGAACCAATTTTGTGTATAATCAAGAAACTGTGTGTTTGTGTGAGCAGTTTCAATGGCTTCTTTGATTTCATCGCCATTTACACTGCCAAGCTCCAAAGCAGACAACTTGTCATCAATCTCACAAAAGAACTACTTCCTACACTCATTCCTACCAAAGAAGCTCAACAAAACCAATGCCAAACCACAGAAGTTCAAATGCAATGCCATTGGCAATGGCATGTTCACTCAAACCTCCCCTGAAGTGCGTCGAATCATCCCCGATTCGTCGCGAAACCTGCCAACCGTTAAAATCGTCTACGTAGTGTTAGAAGCCCAATACCAATCTTCACTCACAGCTGCAGTGCAAACCCTGAACCAAAGTTCGGATTTTGCATCATTTGAAGTTGTGGGGTACTTAGTTGAGGAGCTGAGAGATGAAGCTACATACAAATCCTTGTGTAAAGACCTTGAGGATGCTAATGTGTTCATAGGCTCTCTCATTTTTGTTGAGGAGTTGGCCTTGAAGGTGAAAGCAGCTGTTGAGAAAGAAAGGGAGAGGCTTGATGCAGTCTTGGTGTTCCCTTCAATGCCTGAGGTCATGAGGCTCAACAAATTAGGTTCCTTTAGCATGGCTCAGCTCGGCCAGTCGAAAAGTCCCTTCTTCCAGCTCTTCAAGAAGAACAAATCATCAGCAGGATTTGCTGATAGTATGTTGAAGCTTGTCAGAACTCTGCCTAAGGTTTTGAAGTACTTGCCAAGTGATAAGGCTCAGGATGCAAGAATGTACATACTCAGCTTGCAGTTCTGGCTCGGTGGTTCGCCGGATAACTTGGTGAACTTTGTTAAGATGATTTCGAGTTCGTATGTTCCGGCTTTGAAGGGAACTAAAGTCGAGTATGCCGATCCTGTTTTGTATTTAGATACCGGCATTTGGCATCCTTTGGCTCCTTGTATGTATGATGATGTTAAGGAGTACCTGAACTGGTACGGTACAAGAAGGGATGCAAATGAGAAGCTTAAGAGTAAAAACGCTCCGGTTGTTGGACTTGTTCTGGCAAGGAGTCATATTGTGACTGGTGATGATAGTCACTATGTGGCTGTGATCATGGAGCTTGAGGCTAGAGGGGCTAAAGTGATCCCCATTTTTGCCGGAGGGCTTGACTTTTCGGGGCCGGTGGAGAAGTATTTCATTGATCCGATGACAAAGAAGCCGATGATTAACTCGGTTGTATCGCTTACTGGTTTTGCACTTGTTGGCGGTCCTGCAAGACAAGACCATCCAAGGGCTATCGAGGCGTTGATGAAGCTTGATGTGCCTTATATCGTTGCGGTGCCTCTGGTATTCCAGACTACGGAGGAGTGGTTGAATAGTACACTGGGGTTGCATCCAATCCAAGTGGCATTGCAGGTAGCTCTACCAGAGCTTGATGGTGCGATGGAGCCAATTATCTTTGCTGGACGGGATCCTAGAACTGGTATGTGACGTTCTCATGTTATTCTTTTCGATAAGTTTTTGAATGCTGGTAATTAACTTTGGTTATTGTTTCATTTATGAGCTTTGGAATCGAATAGATTATGAGATGTACCGTACTGAAGTTCTAATGTTCCTCTTAGCTCGACATATATGTTATGTTCTCATGTTTTAGTGGCTGTTACAATTGACATATAGCTTATGGAATGTAAATGCTGAGTGCTAATGTTAGAAGTTTGAGCAGTAGCGGATCATGGAAATGATTGGAAACTTACTCGTTTGGTATATTGATATGCAGGAAAATCACATGCTCTTCACAAGAGAGTGGAGCAGCTCTGTACCAGAGCTATCAAGTGGGGAGAACTCACCAGGAAAAAGAAGGTAACTTGCTGATTGTTTTCAATGATTTTTCATCGTATGTCTGATAGTTTTGGTAAAATGGAGTGAGTGAAAGTTAGGCCTACAAGGACCGAAATGAGCATTTATGTTCAGAAAGTATTGTGAGTGATTCTCTGTGCTTGAATTTGTCAATCATCTGAGACGAGAGCATAAATTCTGTACTGATGTGGTATAGACAGTTCAGTAGCACAACTTTATTCGCATAGCTCAGCGACTGAATGTAGAACTATGTAGGATACCGTTCTTTAGACGAGATTGATATGCAGCTCTACTAAGTACTAACAAAAACATGGATTTTTCGTAAGTTGTGAAAATTGTTGTAACCGTCTTCAATCAAGCTTGTTCAACATATTATATCTTTGCTAACTTTCAGTCTGATTGGCTGCAGGCAGAGAAGAGATTAGCGATTACTGTATTCAGTTTCCCACCAGACAAAGGCAATGTTGGAACTGCAGCATACCTGAATGTCTTTGCTTCGATTTACTCGGTACTTAAGGAGCTGAAGAGGGATGGCTACAATGTCGAGGGCCTCCCAGAAACAGCAGAAGACCTGATAGAAGAGATTATCCACGACAAAGAGGCTCAATTCAACAGTCCGGATCTAAATGTAGTCTACAAAATGGGTGTTCGCGAGTACCAAACTCTAACTCCATACTCCACAGCTCTGGAAGAAAACTGGGGAAAGCCACCTGGTAATTTGAACTCCGATGGGGAAAACCTTCTAGTTTATGGAAAACAATTTGGAAATATCTTCATTGGCGTGCAACCAACTTTTGGCTATGAAGGTGATCCTATGAGGCTCTTGTTCTCCAAATCTGCAAGTCCACACCACGGTTTCGCCGCATACTACTCGTTTGTCGAGAAAATCTTCAAAGCTGATGCTGTCCTTCATTTTGGAACTCATGGTTCTCTCGAGTTCATGCCTGGAAAGCAAGTTGGCATGAGTGACGCTTGTTTCCCTGACAGTCTTATCGGTAATGTCCCGAACATGTACTATTATGCAGCGAACAATCCGTCAGAAGCCACAATTGCGAAACGGCGCAGTTATGCAAACACTATCAGCTACCTTACGCCTCCAGCTGAGAACGCAGGGTTGTACAAAGGACTCAAGCAGCTAAGTGAGCTTATTGCTTCATACCAATCTCTTAAGGACAGTGGACGCGGTCCTCAAATCGTGAGTTCCATCATCAGCACGGCGAAGCAGTGCAATCTAGACAAAGATGTTGATCTTCCAGAGGAGGGGGCAGAAATATCAGCTAAAGAGCGAGACCTCGTGGTTGGGAAAGTGTATTCCAAGATTATGGAGATTGAGTCGCGTTTACTTCCCTGTGGGCTTCACATCATTGGTGAGCCACCAACTGCATTGGAGGCTGTAGCTACGTTGGTCAACATTGCGGCGCTGGATCGCCCAGAGGAAGGGATCTCAGCACTTCCTTCGATATTGGCAGAAACCGTAGGAAGAGGAATTGAGGATATCTACCGAGGAAGCGACAAGGGAATCTTGAAAGACGTCGAACTGCTCAAAGCAATCACCGATGCATCACGTGGTGCAGTCAGAGCATTCGTGGATCGAAGCACTAACAGTAAAGGCCAGGTTGTTAATGCTTCGTTTTCTTTCAATTTAGTTATTGTTTCTTCTCTGGTATCATATTTACTTACCAATAATATTATATGCAGGTTGTTGATGTTGCTGACAAGCTAACATCGATCTTTGGCTTCGGGATCAATGAGCCATGGGTTGATTACTTGTCTAACACTAAGTTCTACAGGGCAGACAGAGAGAAGCTGAGAGTCTTGTTTGGATTCTTAGGAGATTGTTTGAAGTTAATTGTTGCTGATAATGAGCTAGGGAGCTTGAAACAGGCTCTGGAGGGGAAATACGTGGAGCCAGGTCCTGGTGGGGATCCAATCCGTAACCCTAAAGTGTTGCCGACTGGGAAGAACATACATGCTTTGGATCCACAAGCCATCCCGACAACTGCAGCTATGCAGAGTGCAAAGGTGGTTGTTGAGAGGTTGCTCGAGAGGCAAAAGATCGATAATGGAGGAAAATATCCAGAAACTGTTGCTCTTGTGCTCTGGGGAACGGATAACATTAAGACTTATGGGGAGTCACTGGGTCAGGTTCTTTGGATGATTGGTGTTAGGCCGGTTGCAGATACATTTGGACGTGTGAACAAGGTTGAAATAGTGAGTCTTGAAGAGCTTGGAAGGCCAAGGGTTGATGTCGTTGTGAACTGCTCTGGTGTATTCAGAGATCTCTTCATTAATCAGGTACAGATATTTCACTGTCATTTACTGCGTCTGTATGTTTTTCTGCTGGTAAGGTTTGCTTTTTCATTCACGCAATTATACTAAAATTTTCGTATGTCATATATCCAGATGAATCTACTAGATCGTGCAGTTAAGATGGTAGCCGAGCTAGACGAGCCAGTAGAGCAAAACTACGTCAGGAAACATGCGCTCGAGCAAGCAAAAGAATTAGGAGTGGGATTGCGTGAAGCTGCTTCTCGTATCTACTCAAACGCTTCAGGGTCATACTCATCAAACATAAATCTTGCGGTTGAGAACTCATCGTGGAATGACGAGAAGCAACTTCAGGACATGTATCTGAGCAGAAAGTCATTTGCGTTTGATTCTGATGCTCCTGGTGCAGGCATGGCTGAGAAACGGAAGATTTTTGAGATGGCTCTCAGCACAGCTGATGCTACCTTCCAAAATCTTGATTCATCAGAGATTTCGCTCACAGATGTCAGTCATTACTTTGATTCAGATCCCACGAACCTTGTGCAGAACCTAAGGAAGGATGGGAAGAAACCGAGTGCTTACATTGCTGATACAACCACAGCTAATGCACAGGTAATTTCACCATCTGTACACAATCTATCCATCCTATGCCTAGGAATTAATTGTAACCAGCAAGTACTAGACAATCAGATTAATTTTTGTTGATCATCAGGTACGTACGCTATCTGAGACTGTACGTCTGGATGCAAGAACAAAGCTGTTGAACCCAAAGTGGTACGAAGGAATGCTGTCAAGTGGATACGAGGGAGTCCGTGAGATTGAGAAACGGTTGACTAACACGGTTGGATGGAGTGCGACTTCAGGACAAGTGGATAACTGGGTCTACGAAGAGGCTAACACGACGTTCATTCAAGATCAGGAGATGTTGAACAGGCTGATGAACACGAATCCAAACTCGTTCAGGAAGTTGGTACAGACGTTCTTGGAAGCGAACGGGCGGGGATACTGGGAAACTAGTGAGGATAACATTGAGAAATTGAAGCAATTGTATTCTGAAGTTGAGGACAAGATTGAAGGAATTGATCGTTGATATGATACAAGAGATGGATCACTGATTGTTGTCAACAAGTAGAAGTGCAGCAAATGCAAATAAAATAGTTTGTTCGTCACTGATTCTTTGTAAACAAACAATGCCCCATTGTAATTTTGTTTTCAGGGTGATTGTGTAATTCACTATACATATGTAATTTCTAAAACACTACGTTACTGATTCACTGATTATTGCACTTGTTTTTTTTTTCTTTTTTCTTCTGCAATCTCTAATGAACATATTAAACATGAAGCATGGAGTTTTCCACGAACAAAATATTCTGGACAACATGACATGCAGTTTGCAGTTTTACATGTTGCATTGTCGATGCGTTTGGGACATCTGAAACGAACATTTAAAGTAGTTTTGAAGTTGGTAGACCATGTAATTGAAAACAATCCGCATAATTTTAAATATATTTTAAATTCATCCAATTCCATTTCTCAATGAATGTAGTTTGTTGGTACGGGAATATGTCCAATCCGTTATTTGGACGTCTCGTAAATAGATCCTAAGACATCACGGTATTACATAGACAAGACCCCGTAGATCTGAGCCTACGACCATCCGAGGTCAAGCTTGGTCAAACCGTATGAGAATACCGTGATATGGATATCCGGACCAAAACGTTACATCCAAAGAGAAGTAGGTCCAGACCACAATCGCATATGAATACATCCAAACCTAAAGAGAACCAAGTGTGACAAATCATAGCACGTTAGTAACGGAGGGCACAATCAGTTCCGGACAAGGGTACACCATACAAACAATCACTCAGGATGTCTCAACATCCGGATGATGGACATATCCTATCGGATATGTTCAAATTCGGACGTCTGAGAAATATCTCTCAAATAAAAATACTCCTTTCTCAAAGTTAAAATCAGATGTCTTTCGCCTCAGATTGTAAGAAAAATTGGGGGGGGGGGGGGGGGGGAGGAGATACTCTCAAAAGGACTGCAAGGACCATTAGACCCGGATTTCTTTTTCTCATGGAACGGATTGAACATAAAACTTCTCCTTTTATACTTACCAACTATCTTTTACTAAGATACTTGGAAATTGGGGGGATATATGTTGATACGGGAATATGTCCAATCCTTTATTTGGACGTCTCGTAAATAGATCCTAAGACATCACGGTATTACAAGGACAATACCCCGTAGATCCGAGCCTACGACCATTCGAGGTCAAGCTTGGTCAAAACGTACGAGAATACCGTGATATGGATATCCGGACAAAAAACGTTACATCCAAAGGGAAGTAGGTCCGGACCACAATCGCATATGAATACATCTGAACCTAAAGAGAACCAAGTGTGACAAATCATAGCACGTTAGTAGCGAAGGGCACAATCAGTTCCGGACGTTTAGATCCGGAACACTATATTCAGATGTCTTCTTGATCAAAGAGGACGAAGGTGCCCTAAAATATCCTACAAAATGACTAATCTAGCCTTGAGGCCCAAAAACTATATGGGTTATGACAATCATATGATCCATGGGCTTAATTAAGCTCTATAGGTTTATTCTTAGCCCAACACTTGGCAAAATCCAACAGGTCCAACCCTAAATGAGGATTAATCTCTATAAATAGGGAGCACTTCTCAAGGTAAAAGGAACAAGCTCACTTGATCTTCTCTATCTATTATATGCTTTAGACCTTTAATTATACAGAGTCGACTCATAATCACTCTCGAGTAAAGTCTCTCATCCGGCTTGATCCAAGGCAAGTCGGATCTAAAGGTTCTAACCCCCCCTCCCCCCTTTCCAGTCACCTGTGTAGGATCGGATCTAGGGCTTCGAGTTTGAGGCTAGAGCTTGCATCATCCGAGATCCCCCAAGCTTGAAGAGTTAGTTGATTTTTATAATATTCGAGGGTTGGGGCTTTTACCTCAACATAATTGGCGCTGTTTGTGGGAATCGAACAAAAAGTTGAGTCATTCGGATCAACTACTTCTTTCACAAAGTATGGCGAGATCAAGGAGATCGGCTCAGATAGCATCGCCCTCAGGTGGAATCCTAGTAGGACGTCCTTGAGGTAGACCTCCTACTTGAAAGACATCAGCAACTCGGACTACCACCCGAGCAAGGAGGAGCCGACCCAGTGACGGTCATACGGCAACCGCATTGTCACAAGAAGCTCCTCCGGACCTCACTGAGAGAGACCCGGTGCCTCCGGTCCAGCAACCTCCTTCGTCAGGAGCGCATGGGCCACATGTTGGTAGAAATTTCACTCTGCCAAATGGGACGGTCATCTCTCCTTACGAATTTGGTATGAATGACAATCAATTCGACTTGCTACTGAATGTCATTCAAGGATGCCTAGGTTAGAACAATGTCCAACCAACACCTAAGCAGCCCACTCTAGAACAAGCCGAGCCTGCACAATCGAGGCATGAGAGAAGACCGGTCAAAGAAAGAATAGGGGAAGTGATCCGAGATAATGACCTCCGTCATGTGATTAATCAGAGAACCAACTCCCGGGAACATCAAGAAAAAAGAGTCTCGAGAGCGCTAGAGCTGAACCGACCAGGACAAACCGGGTAACCTCGAATCCAAGGAGGGCTGATGATTATGCCAGAGAGAGTGTCATTGAGGTTAGAGCGGAACAAGTACCTAGAACTAACTTGGATCCGAAGACAAGAGAAAGGCTAACATCCGAGCAGATCTACATCCGACAGAAGTCTTTAGAGACCGAGATGGCCAAACTCAGCAAGATGGTGAATGCTCAAGAAAAGATGACCACGAGAGTTTCGAATCCTCTAAGCAGCGCTATCCGAAGAGAAAAGAAGCCTCTGGAATGTACCATTTCGAACTTGGAGCGGTATTACGGGGACAGTTGTCCGGCCGCTCATCTCACTCGATATGAATCCAAAATGGATACTAACGGATTGAATGACAACCTCAAAGCGCTTAATTTCTCTACCACTCTCTTCGGAGAAGCAATGGATTGGTGGACTAGTTTGCCATCCGGGTCCATCAAGACTTTTGATGACGTCTCTACACTCTTTTTGAAAAGATTCCAGAAATTTAAGAGGAGGAAGAGATCCGTGAATCATCTATCCGGAATCATTCAATCTGAGATTCAGGACCTTCGGACCTTCTTGGACAGGTTTAATTCGGAGGTCCGACAGGTGGAGGCGCATAACATTAAAGAACGGGTTCGTCACCTGTATGCCAAGACCAGCAACCATGACCTCCGAAAGAAGTTGTCTGAAGAGGAAATCTTGAATGAAAGGCAACTAGAAGTTATTTTTGATCATATCTTGTATGGGGTAGAGTTCCGAAGGAATGTCCCCGTAAGGGCTGGACAGAAGAAGGCCAAAGAACCTGTTAGGGAAGAAGCCCTAAAAGCTTGGAAATCAGACATGAGAAAGGACACCCGAGGAAAGCAAGAGTACCCGAGAGAGCGAACTCCTCCTAGGAGGTATGCCGAGTACACTCTGTTGAATCGTCCGAGAGAAGAAATCTTGTCAATAATGGTCGAAAAGAATTTGGACATCTAATGGCCCAGAGCTTTATACAACAATAGGAAGGGTAAGGAAGCGAGGGCTTATTGTGCCTTCCACAAGCAGACCGGACACCAAACTGAAAAATGTATCCAACTCAAGACAGAAATTGAAACGCTGATTTGGAGTGGATAGCTTAAAGAGCCGTACTCCAGGGAGGAACAGTGTCTAAGCATAAAGAAAGAGAGAAGTCCGAGGCGCAGATCCATAACACTCCACCCCCTCCCAAGAATGCTCCACCCCCTGAAGCAAGAAGATACGAGGATTATTCTGATGACGGGGATTGCGAGAATTTATCCTATAGCGGAGTTATCAATGCTATAGCCGGAGGACCGAGTGGTGGAGACAGCCGCAACGCGAGGGAAAGGACTGCACATGATATTCGTAATGGAGACCTAGTGAGAAACCCAACACCTCCTAGGGGATCAAATACCATATCCTTTGATGACAATGAAATACCTCCTCCTACATTCGGAACTGGAGATATCCGACCCCCCAATTTCCCGTTGGTAGTATCTCTGGTCATCGCTACTTATAAAGTTAACAAAGTGTTGGTAGACACTAGAAGTTTTTCCGATATCATATCCAAAAGGACCATATACCAAATGAACTTGGGGGATATTGAATACGGAAGGGTGACACTTCTCTGACCGGATTTGGGGAGGCGGTTGTCACGCCCATCGGAACAATCAAGCTGCAAGTATCTCTGGGTACCTCTCCGAGGAGAATGACTCAAATCGTGTTGTTCCTCGTGGTAGACAAAGCATTCAACTACAATGTTATCTTCAGACAACCATGCCTCAATCAGTTTCGAGCCATCTCACCCCCATTACATAACCGGGTCAAATTCCCCACTCCCTATGGAGTCAGAGAAGAATTAGGGAACATACGAGAGGCTTGGGAATGCTACATCTGATCTACAAATGTAGCTGCAAATCATAGTTGCCATATCTAAAGGGCCGAGCCTACCGCAACCTTCGAAGACTAAAATCGGAGTAGGAGCTTTAGACCACAAGTTTCCTACGTCTGTTCGGCTCGAGCCACACGAGACCATCAAAGAAATTCAAATTACTGAGGGGAATCCGGACAAAAAGACTAAGATAGGAACTGAAATGATTCCGAAGTGGAGTTGAAACTGATAGCTTGTCTCAGAAGGAAATCCGACATCTTTTCTTGGAGTACGGACGATCTCAGAGGGATAGACTCGAGGGTAACAGTTCACTGTCTGAACATGGACCATACGATCAAACATATCCGGCAAAAGAGGAAGGATTTCGGCCCCGTAGAAAATGCCATTATATCTGCCGAAGTGGACAGATTGTTTAAAGCCGGACACATTGAGGAGATCAGATATTCGGATTGGGTCTGCAATGTTGTCCTAGTTGAAAAATCCCCAGGAAAGTGGAGAATGTGTAATGACTTCACTCGACTCAGCAAGTTTTGTCCGAAGGACCCATACCCTTTGCCTCGGATCGATCAACTGGTAGACTTGACATAGGGATGTGCCTTGTTAAGCTTCATGGAAGCCTATCAAGGCTTTTACCAGATTCGGATGGCACAAGAAGATGTCCCGAAAACAGCTTTCTTCGCAGCCGGAGGAGTATATTGTTTCAAGGTAATGCCATTCAGACTCAAAAATGCCGGGGCTACATATCAGAGACTCGTAAACAAGATGTTCAAAGAAGAGCTCGGGAAAACCATGGAAGTTTATGTAGATGATATGTTGGTCAAGATCAAAACTAAAGAGAGCCACATTGAGCATTTGAAAAATTGCTTTTCCATCCTTAGGAATTATGAAATGAGCTTGAATCCGGAGAAGTGTACATTCAGAGTTAAAGGAGGAAAGTTCCTCGGATATATGGTCACGGAAAGAGGCATTAGTGCAAATCCGGAAAAGATCCGAGCCATACTCAACTTACCTCAACCCAAGAATGTCAACGAGGTGCAACAACTCATTGAAAGATTTTTATCCCTTAGTAGATTCATCTCGAGATCGGCTGAGAAGAACTTACCATTCTTCAAGATCCTAAGAAAAGGGAATGGATTCGTCTAGACCACGGAGTGTGAGGAAGTCTTCAAGAGTCTCAAAACTTATTTACTCTCACCTCCTCTCTTGTCCAAGCCAATTGAAGAGAACCGTTATACTTGTATTTGGTAGTGACAAACGAGGCTATGAGCTCTGTGCTAGTTCGGATTCAAGGGAATGATAATTTGCCCGTATACTACTTAAGCAAAGCTCTTGCGGGGCCTTAACTCCAATATCTTCACATTGAGAAGATGGCCTCTGCATTGATCCACACGGCCTGAAGACTCAAGCCCTACTTCAAATCACATCAAATCGTGGTCTTGACCAACAAGCCTCTCAAGCAAGTAATGGAAAGATCGGATCAATCAAGTATCTTTCAAAGTGGGCAATCGAACTAAGCGAGTATGATATCTCGTACCAGGCTCCGTCAACCAAGAAAGCCCAGGTACTAGCTGATTTCCTAGTCGACTTCTCGGAAAAAAATCATAAGGATATGAAATCAACATGTCTCAAACTCGCAGATGCAGAGATACTACCCGAAGCTCCAATATCCAAATCATTGATAATAGAGGAAGAGGAGCTAGACCATGAAAATGGTCTCTTTGGGGATCAATGGATGTTCATTATGGAAGATTCGGATATGGTGATGGAAGTTGCCCCATTCGAGTCAACATATATCCAGATGAAAGAGACAAAAGCAACATCCGAGAATACCATAGAAAAGCAGACATCGGGCTGGACTTTGCAAGTGGATGGATCCTCCAATGAAAGACTCGAAGGGATAGGCATTCACCTCCGGAGCCCTGAAGGAGCCCAAATGATTATGCTATTACATTAGATTTTTGGGTGACCAACAATGAAGCTGAGTACGAGGCCCTTCTGGTGGGTCTTCGGATGGCTAGAGCACTACAGGTGAAGAAAATCCGAGCTTATACAGATTCCCAGCTGGTCGAGTCTCAATATTTTGGGGCCTTTGTCACTAAGGGTCCGAGTATGATTCTATATCTCGAAAGACTCAAGGAGGCTACGTTAAAATTCAAGGAATTCTCCCTTGAGAAATTCGGTAGGTCATACAATGAGAAGGAAGACTCCCTCGCCAAATTTACTTTGGCATCCGGAGCCGTGGATACGAGAAGCATAATTCTCCTAACTCTTCGGACTTCTTCCCTCCATGGTCAGGAACTCCCGATATACCAACTAGACGAGGAGAGTACTTGGATGACGGATATTCTAATTTATCTTCAGAATGGTACGTTACCATCAGATTCAACGGAAGCTCGGAGAGTCCAGTGCCGAGCACTCCGTTACTTCCTACTTGAGGATGAACTTTACAAAAGATCTTTCAATGGAACCCACTTGCGTTGCCTCGGACCCCAAGAAGTTCGAACAATTCTGGAAGAAATACACAGTGGCAGTTGTGGAAGTCATTCCAAGGGAGAACTCTGGCACAAAAGATCATCCGGCAAGATTACTATTGGCCTACAATAGACAAGGATTGTGCTAACTTCACCCGAACCTATAGTGACTGCCAATTCTACGTCAACATTCCCCACATGCCAAGCAATCCGATAATTCCGTCAATCATCTCGTATCCATTTGGTCAGTGGGGCATTGATATTGTGGGGCCCTTTCCCCGAGGTGCACAACCAAAGAAGTTTTTGATTGTAGTAGTCGAATACTTTACCAAGTGGATGGAAGCTGAAGCAGTGGTTACCACAACAGAGGTCCGAGTCCGAACCATCATTTGGAAGAATATCATTTGCCACTTCGGATTGCCAAGGATCCTTGTATCGGACAATGGAGCTCAATTCTCCAGACAAAAGCTTAAGGTATGGGCAAGTCTTTAAAGATCGAAAATCGATTCACTTCGGTTGGGTACCCCTAAGCCAATGGGCTGGCCGAGTCGACCAACCGGACCATTGTGAAAATTTTAGAGAAAAGACTCAAAACTTTTCAAGGAAGCTGGGTCGACGACTTAGATGGCGTACTATGGGCACATCGAACTACTCCGAGGACTGCAACCCAGGAAACCCCTTTTTCCTTGGTATATGGTTCTGAGGCTGTCATACCCTCGGAAGTCATTGTGCAAACTCAAAGAGTCCAACAATATCTACCCGAAGAGAATGCAGCTACTCGGATATATGAGCTCCAGCTCCTAGAGGATAAGAGAAATTCCTCCCTGGCTGACATCCTAAGGTACCAAAGCTCTATTGCTCGGGCCTACAATACAAATGTGTGGAACAAGGACATCCAGATCGGAGACTTGGTCCTGAGAAGAGCTGATATTCTCAACCATGTCGGAAAACTCAAGTCCAATTGGGAAGGTCTGTACATGGTCATCGGAGTTAGAAGCAATGGAAACTTTGAGATGGAGGATCTCGAAGGTAGAGTGCTCAAGAGAACCTTGAATCCAAGAAATTTGCAGAAATTTTATGCTTAGTATGTTTTTCTTCGTTTCTGTTTTGTCCGAGGATACTTGATGAAGTCTTTTTGACCCGACCGTTTGTAATTGTATTTCCGTCAAATCAATACAACGACTATCTTTGTATTTAAAAGATTATCTCACTTACTCTCGAACATATAGCTTCGGATAAAAGAGCTTCAGATATGGTATATTCCGAACTAAGAAATGATTGTAAGCCAGACACAACTCATAAACGTTCGGGTATATCATACTACTATCCGAATAAAAAGACTCGAAGAAGTTGAAACAAGGATCATGCTTCGCAGATAACATTTGCAAAATCAGAATATTCAAGCGAAACATACAACTTCTATTCCGAGCTAACAAGAGTTGTAAATATTCGACGATCATTCAATAGAAAAACTCAAACAAGTCAACTGGATTTCCAGCAAATATTATCCGAAATAAAAATAGATGGAGGAACAATATTCAACAAAGACATAAAGGTACAAGGAAAGATAAAAATTGTGTTAAGGTCCGAAGACATACAAAGTCCACGGAGCATACTCCGCCTCCAAATCTTCTACATTTCGGGGCCTGGGAACTTCCTTCTCCGACAGCCTTCTTTGCTTTCTCGGTCTCATGCTTCTTCTTCATCAACTCGAGATACTTCGGGGCCAGCTCCACCAGATCTAGATTCGGCTATCCAAGGATCTGAGCAGGAAGAGTTAACCAGTCCTGGTTGTGAGGAGAATAGTCATCGAGAGGACCCAAGAGGTGCTGGAGCAGTACATCGGGCACAAAGTCCGGAAGGAAGGGGTCCCATGGTTGAATTTCAGGTCCGGTGTCTCCGTAGCTACCAATTTAACGAACTCATCCTTCATCAGATCGACATCATTAATGGGCTCCCCAGTGTAGTGAGTGCCATCCGCATTGTTGTAAGCAATCAAGCCCTCAGTCTCCGGATCAAAGTCACTCGGAAGCTTTTCCTTCAACTTGAGTTGGTCGATAGCAGCCTTGAACCCCTCCGCCCGAGCATCATCCGCCGAGCTCATAAAAAAGAACTTGCAGGAGAGTGAGGACAGGAAGTCCCGGACAGCCTATACCTGAACATATTGGAGATTATTAAGTATTTGGTCCTTGAAACTTCGATACAGTTTCCAGATGTCCGAAACACCCTTCTCCAAGACTTCACGATCAGTCCGAGCTTGGGCCAAATCAAGCGCTAATGCTTGGCGGTTTTCGTCCGACTTGCACAGATTCGAGGACACGTTCTGGAACTTCCGCTTGTAGTCTTTGTACTTCCCCTCCATCTCCTTGACACTCGCCTAATACTTTGACATCTGAGTGTCAATCTCGGCTCTCTCTCCGGCCACATGGGAACAAGCCCGGACTACAACAACCATCTACAAAGAGACAATTCTGAGAAAATTAGTGATAAAACAAGAAAGAGGGTTGTTTAAAGTGTACAAGCCTCGGATACAAACCTTTCGATTCACCTCAGCCAGCTCGACTATCCGCTCCACCTCGTTCATCACCACCAATCTGGTCACCTCGACTTCTAAGTCGTCATCCGAGTCGGGGACCATGATCACTTTGCCCTTCACCTTCTTAGCCGAAGGAATTGACCCATCGGACCCCCTCTTAGACCCGGAGACGACATTGGAAGCGGAAAATCCGGTTGGCTTAGGCGGCTTCTTTGCATCAGCCTCCTTTCCGGCCTTGGTCTTCCCTTGTTTCAGAGTAGGCATCCGAAGTTCGTCTTTTCCTTGGGCGACTCTCCGACGGTTCTGGTTCGAGAAGGCAGCCGCGTTAACCGGATACTCCATCGAAAAGGTCGTAGAGACTTTGATGGCCCGGGAGCGATGCTGGTCGGCAATCTCCTGCTCTTGATCTTCCTTTTGCTTTCTCTTCAACTCGAGCAAGGAAGACATGATGTATTCAAACCAATATGCTGCACAAGAAAAGGAAATTGGATTAGATCCGAATTATTTACACTTGAAACGGATAAAAAAAATGAAAACCAAAAGGAAACGGGAACACTCCGGACATAAAACTACGGGTATACTACTGACCAAAGTCACATGGCGGACGACCACAATAACATTCCGGTGCCAATCCGGCCAGATAGGGTAAGGGTTGGCAGATTAACCCTCGGAAGAAGTACGATTTTGTCCGGTTCTTCTTTCGGAGTCCCTACATTCGCAAGGGCAAATTTTTTGCAGGAGTCCGAGCAAAAGGAAAAATTTCTCGAGAGAAAATCTTCGGGAAAACCCATTTTTCCAACTAGACTCGGGCTCGCCCTCCTTCAGTGCCGGACGAACAAAGAAATACCTCTTCCACCACTCGACACCCAATGATGAGATCGGATCCTTGAAAAAGGCATATATCCAGGCCGAACTAAGAAAGAATAGAAGTTCAGATGGGAGTCGCTGGCCTTAATCTCGAAGAGCCAATGAAAGTAAGCAGTAGTCAGGTGGATGCCGATGTGATTGCAGAGGACGCCGAAACACATGAGGTTGCCAAAAGAATTCAGAATGATTTGATGCGGGCTCAGATTTAAATCATTAAAGATCTGGAGAAACTGCGAGGCAACAGGGAGCCTCCACCCACAGTGTAACGAAGCTTCGTACACTCCCACATAACCTTCCGAAGGATTATAGAAGGCATGCCTGGTATCCGTAACTATCAACTCCAGAGATTCGGGTATCTCGTACTTAGCTCAAATATCCTCCAGCTTTTCCTCGGTTAGTTCGCTTGCTCGGATTGGAAGAGTTTCGTCCAAATTTAGCTATCCATCAATATCAGGATGCACGACCTTTGCCCTGCTCCTCGGGTACTTGATATTGTACACCCGACCACTCGATGTCCTGACAGTGTCATCTTCTTCCTCATCTTCTTCACCGTCTTCCTCCTCCTTTACGACTTCGGCTTCCTTCGTCTCACCATCTCCGCCCCCCGGAACATCAACTTGAGCCACCCCAACATCCGGGGACTCTAATTGATCAACGTCTATCACCTCGACGATTCGGAGTGGGTTACTGCTCGGACAGTCTCTTCAATACCTGATTCAAAAATTGCTAACTCAAGGGCTTCAACGGCTATATCGACTACCGTTTCAATCAAAGGTTCCTGAGGATCCGGGTTAAACGGTTATTGGTCCGGACGAATACGAGTGTTATAACCCAAATTACGGCATATAAAACCGACCTCAGGAGGAAGCTCGCCGCTTTCAGATCCGGAGTTAGCACCAACCTCCCGCGTGGTGGTGCGATGAAGAGGTTTGGCTCATGAGGTGGAAGCAAGTGGTTGTCGATCCAGATCCGTAGAACCAGGTACGATAAGACGGAAGGAGGAGCCACTTGTCTCCAAGTCGATCTCGATTTCCATCTGGTCGGACCTTTGATTTTTCTCTTCAACAACTTCTTCAATTTCTACACTAGCCTGTTCTTCCGAAGTTACGGAATACGACTTCGAATCCGGGCTAGACCCAGGTTCGGATCCATAACTTTGACCTTCTTGAATGTCCTGGCTATCACTATAGCACATCCTAATAAAGGAAGGAAAGAGTAAGTCTAAAAGGTTCGGGTTAACCTAGCCAAGCATTTTACGATTGAATTGATTCAAGGCGCGTCTCATCCGATCCTAATATAGGATTCTCTAGCCCTAACTTAAGTTCGAAGTTAGCAAGCGTGATCAATTTTATTCGGAATAGCCTACTCGTATATGCGTGTTCAAGTTTCTGGTGTCTTTCCGAATAAGCGACAGTTACATTACGCACAATAAAGACTTCACATATGGAAAGCAGTACAAACTAAGATGAAGTCAAACATTCCGATTACAAAAGCTAAAAGCTCCGGAGACTTACTTGTTTTCGCTCGGATATTGGATCGAAGGCAGCTTCCGCCTTGGATGCTCTTTAGCACAAAAATCCACTCTTTAGAAATGTGTTACAACTAACGTTGACGGCACCTCTATTTATAGAGGGCGACAATTTTGGAAATCCAACTGCCTATGCAATCGTGGCCACGATCTAACCGCCCACTATCTCTGATCCAACGGATCAGATTATTTGCTACTTATTTCCTTCGAATGTATCTCACCCGATCACCTCGGATGCGTTACCCTAAGTGCAAAATGTGAAAGAGCATTCAAATAAGCAAGAACATGCAAATGGCGATATATATACTTGAGTTCGGATATTACTATCTGGAAAGGCCATTCTAAGCCAAAAAAGGTGCAACCAAATACAAGCCAAATTTTTTCACAGATAAAGAAAAAACTTGTCCGAAGTAACAAAACTTGGCAAAGTACAAGTTTAACGGGGCATACCCGCCTTCACCAGTTCGCATCATTCGTGTTGGACTCGTCTGTCTCCATATAAGCATCCGGACCTGCTCCTGCCACCTCCGCCATCCGAGCGAGCCATCTTCTCCAGGACTCCCTCTTACGCTTCTTCCGTGCCGCGGTGTGCGAGTGAGTGATCATGCGGCCAATCTCCTTTAGCCCCCACATGTCCTTCTTTAGGCATGACAGCTCACGCAAGTTCAGATCCAAATAATCGGATCCGCCGAAGTCCCTTCCCCCGGATACGCAGGAGAGTGCCAGACTCCGCAATCACAATTTATCAGGTCTCGCCACCCCTGATACCCGGGGAAGATAGGATCCGTATTAGAGGCCTCGAGAGGGACATGATCCGGATTAGGGGTCTCGAGTGGGACATGATTCAGGTTAGGAGCTGGAAGGGGCACGGAACGATGGACGTCATATTCATCCTGGTAATGCGCTCATCGTGAAGGACCGGATTGACTCTTCGACATACTACATGGCAACAATAGAAAATAAGATACATAAGATCCGAAGAGTGAATGATCCGAAGTAAACCACAAGAGAAGCGAAACTGTAACAGCCCGGGATCTGGTTCAGACGTCAAGGGTTGTGTCGAATATTTCAAATACACATTTATTAAAATATTACAACATTATCCATTACAAACCATATGTTCTAGATAAGTCAGAAACACACATTTAACTTAGTTCCAGCAGCAAAGACCAGTCAGTCCGTCTGTCGGTTCTACCTAAGCCTGTCTTCGTGCTCAAAATCTGGGAAAGCAAAATATTGGAAACATGGAGAGTGTCAGTCACTAGGACTCAGTGAGGACAGTCAAGCATGCATGCATATGCGTTTGAATGTAACACTATAGCAAACCAACACACTTGCTGATCAGGCAGTAATTTTTGAACAGTGGGGAAACCGCAAACGGGAACATGACATGATCGCAGCAGGTATTCCACCCGAAGATAATAACAGGAGGTGTCATGGCATGGAGATCTACCCAACGGAAGTGGGTGCAAGTACCGCGGCATTAGATTCCCACCCAAGGACAGTAACATGAGGTGTTGTGGCATGGAGATCTACCCAACGGCATTGGGTGCAAGTACCGCGGCCTAGTATCCCACCCGACGACAGTAACAGGAGGTGTCATTATAGGCGAGTCCCCTAGAGGTGGCCCCTACGGATTCGAGAGGTGCCCGCACTGCGGTTACACGATGCAGCGCTTCGCTCCGCATGGCACTTAGCGACTGCCGAATGACCAGTAACAGTAATGCTGAAAGTGACATCACCCAGCTAACAGGACGTGAACGGTTTCCCAAAACAGTTTTCAGTGCGCGGTTATAATTTGAGAAAAACGGTTTTCGTGCAATGCAATGCGTGAGGATCAGGGACAGGGGTAATATGCAGATGCAGTACAGTACAATAACAGTTCAGTAGACATGATCAGGGAAAACAGTAACAGGAAACAGGATCAGTAACCAGGATCAGTAACAGTGTTAATGGCATAATCAATAAACATGAACAGAGTTGGTAACGAGGACCAATACTAGGGTTTGGGTTTTAGGGTACAATATAAACTAGTAACTAGGTTCGAGTCAATGCAAGTACAGGTTCCTAATACAAGTTTTCTAAACTGACACAGTCAGTTAATTAAATCGATAAACGAGCCGGTCGATCGTCGTCGAGTAGTCCCAGTCGGAGTTTGACAGTCAGACAGATAAACAGGTATAGGAATTGAAAAGCGAATAAGGAACAGTAGCAAACTTTCCCAGGGCCGGATGCCGAAAGCCAGCTATCACTCACCGTAGGTACCTGGCGTGTTAGGATACTCCGAGGTTCCTGATAAACAGATAAATAGTACTATTTTAACTTCCAACTAAATTATTTAAAGACTCTTAGTAATTTTCCTAACAGTATGACGGCGTCTTTTATACCAGTTTATAATTCCTACGACGTAGATAAACGGATTCAATATCCGAATATCTACTAGTTCACATACTCGACACTGTCTAACAGGGCTCGGTTATTTGTTTTCTTTAAATCGTCAAGGTGACATTTCATTTCCTGAAATCTATTCGGCAATTTAATTCTAACAGGTGCAACAGACGACAAGTCTATTCCCGTATAATAATCCTATATCCGGTATAGGACTCCTAACAGATAAATTCAAACCACAAGCGATAAGTCTGTCCATTAATATCCCAACCATTAAATAATATTATATTCCAGTTTCCTAGTCGACGGCAAGTCGACGTTTGCAAAGGTCAACAGTATTATACAGTTTAATTTAATTCAACCTAGTCCGCGGCCAGCGGCAATTATCCTACTGTCGACGGCCAGTCGACTCTAATAATTTCATAGACTAACAGTATAATTTAATTTTCATTAACTGGTAATAATTACTAATGACCGATTAATTATGCTATTAATCAGTAATTAACGATAATTAATAATTAATTAATACTAATTATAAT